>JAAGNO010024592.1:0-11049 GCA_033439905.1 Ceryle rudis
GCCGGCGGGGAGGGGAGGGAGGGAAGGGAGGGGGGGAGGCGGCTCAGGCCGCGCTGCTCATGAGCCGCCGGCGGCGGGGGGTCTCGGTCCCCCTCCCCGGGGGCAGCGGAGCCCTTCGCGGTGGCGGCTCTCGGGCGATGCCGGCGGATTTTCCTCACTGAAGTAGCGGAGCATCAAACATGGCGCTGCGGCCGCCTCCAGCAGTCCGGCAGGACGGACGCTCGGGCGCCTTCGGGCCGCTCCGGAGCCGCTCGGCCCACCGGCGCTCGGCAACCTTCGGCTCTTTCCGGAGCCGCTCGCTGGCGAGCGGCCTTCGGGATACCTCGGCTCCTTCCGGAGACCTTCGCGGGCGCACGCGTCCTCCTCCCCGTGCTCCCTCCTCCCTCCCCCCACCTCCCGTGTCCCCCGCACTCGACAAACCCCGACCCTTTCCGGAGACCGAACGCGTAAGCGAGTTCGGGAAGCTTCGGACACGCGCGGAGGAGAGATTCCCGCCCAGGCGGGAGGCGCTCGGGGCTCTTCGGAACTTCCCGGGAAGCGAAGAGGCCGCAGCTTCGGGCGCTTTCGGCTTGTCCCGGAGAGACTTCGGCAACGCTCGGCTGCGAGGGGTGCCGGGCCCCCGCAGCACCCACCCCACCGCTGGCCCCAGGGCACAGGAGCTTTCCCGCGCCCCCAGAACCTCACTCCTAGGCCCCTGGCCAGCCCCCAGCCGCATCCCAGGCTCTTAGGGCAGCTGGCAGGGGCAGGACCGCGGCCCCTCCTGAGAGCTGGCAACTCTGAGGGTCTCATGGCGGCCGAGGGAGACCCAGCAGCCCCTGAGGGCCTCGGGGCGGCCGAGGGAGGCCCAGCAGCATGGGAGGGTGACCTGGCGGCTGAGAGAGGCTCAGCAGCCCCTAAGGGAGCCCTGGCGACCAGCAGGGCAGGGGAGAGGACACCCTCTAGGCCTGCCCTGGGGACAGCACCGTTTTCAGCATTTTACAGCCAGGCTGCAGCACCCTCCTCCCCACCCCCTTGGTAGGGATGAAGGCAGCTGGAGCTGTCTTGGGTAGGTACAAAAGACCTGAAAGCAGAGTCAAGCAGCCACGAAGTTGTCCTGACTTGTCCTGTCACGTCACTGGGTCCTGAGGGCTCATTCCAGCCCCCTGGCACCTACCAACGTTCCTGCCCCACCGAACGTCCAGGGGAAACGCTCCCAGCGCCAGCAGGTAGTGCCACCCCATGTCACCCAGTTTGTGTCCTGTCTGCTGCATCTTCGGGGCAGCTGCAAGTTTAGGAGTAAGATAATAGTTTAAAGCAATGGCAAATAAACTCTTGAAAGTGAAACACTGCTTTTATTAAAGGAAACAACTCTCTGGGTGGATGTTCAGGCACTTAGCCAGTAACTGGTGCAGCAACTGAAAGCTGACTGGAGAAAATGGGGACCTTGCACACTAAAGAAAATGTACCCCATGAGCCACATCTCCACAACAACCCTCTTCAGAAGCAAGAAAGTAATTCTGAGTTTTAAAATACAGCTTTGAAGAGAAAGATTCTGGACTGAGCGATGTTCACTAGAGCAGAACTCAGCACAAGCACCCAAAAAAATGCTTAAAGGGATCTTGAGCCCATTTTCCCTTTCGAGTCAGCTGCTGAATTATTAAACAACTCCATTTGCACAGGTCAGGTTCAGGACACAACGCCTGCCCCTGTCAACACACGAGGACTGCAGCGGCCCCCAGGGCTGGCTGTCCACTGCCGTGTCATCTCCAAAGAAAAGCTGCTGCGCCGCTTAAACTGCCGCCCTGACCTCCAGGAAGAGCGGCTGTGCGACTGGAATAGTTTCTTACTTACTAAAGTGCTATCTACAGGCTACAGCCACACCGGACAAGCGCACTGCGTAGTGCCAGAGGTTATTAGTGGAGCCAACGGCAGAGGGAAGGCGACCAGCGTGCTATTTAGTTTCCCTTTCTGTGCTTTTCCTTCTGCATTGGGGTAAGGGAAATGCCTGGGGTAAGGTGAGCTCCTACCTACCTCAAACTGCTTGTGGGAAATGGGGTGAAAAGGAAAATGATGAGATTTTTTTTGGAGGGGAAAAAGCCTGACCAAGCCTTGCCAGGCTGTAAACAAGTCCCACATGGGGACTATCTCCACCTGCAGCCAGGAACAAGTATTTAGATGGGGGTCTGGGTATTGGAACAAATATCTAGGTGGGGGTCTGGGTGTTGTTTTCTGAGCCCGTTTTCCTCTACAACCTACCCCCTGCCAACTCAACTGCCGATCCGCCCCCCCCCGGGAAAATGGAAAGTTGAAGAGAGAAATGAGAATGACTTCAAAGAAAGGCCAAGTACTCCCCCACTCCCTGAAAATAGGAGAACAAAGAAAAAACTTTTGTCATAGTAGGGGGTTTGCCCAAGGACTGATAGATCTCCAGGCAGCCTGGAGAGCTGCTGCGCTCACAGCTCATCTCCTGTCTGCAGCCTGCTGGGAGCACAGATCCCCCTCCACAGCTTAGAAAGACTGGGCTGTAATAATTTTGAGGGTGCAAGTAAAGCTGTACGGTCTGGAAGGGGTTCGGCCGCCTCTTCTGGTACGTACACCCCTTCCCGCGGACGGAAATTCATACTGAAAGCAAATTGACATCTACAGCTCCCTCTGTTCTACAGAAATAGCTGCCTGTAAACACAGCTGTGAATGAGCCTCCCAGCTCCAGTATCTTTAGATACATCACTTCATTTTGCCCATTTAGAAAGAAAGAAAAACCAGCATTTTCCCCACATCATCTGCTGAAACTCCCCGAGCCTGATAGCTGTGGGAGCTGGGCTCCTGGCTCTGCTTACGGCTCCTCCACAGTCTATGTCTCCCCCCCAGCCATCTTTTTTTTATTTTTTCCTAAGAAGAAAAAGCAGACAGGTCTCTCTTCTCTGCTACCCCACGTCGGACAGTTTGGCCACCGGCAGATCTGGTGAGCCCGACTGACTGCCAGCTGGATTCAAGCCTTTCCTACTACCTCCAGTTCCTCCCCATTTTGTTTTCCCTCCTGTTTTCCCTCCTGGCTTTATTAGCACCCAGGAACCGATGGGTCACCAGAGGTGACTTGAGTTTACAGCCCCGACCTTTTGTGTTAGGGGCATCGCCAGCCCTTTCTCTAGTCCCACCAGTCTCGTGTACGTGGCACCGCAGAGGTGCTCACAACTATGTGGCCAAGAGTAGGAGCACCAGAGCTGTTGGTGAACTTAAGAAAAGTGAGTAAAGGATTGGGACATTCCTGGGAAAGGTCTCCTTTCCCACAGGAATTGTTTGAAGATGATTTTGTCCCCTTCATTGCCCTAAAATATCTGCTAAGTCCTGGGAGGTGATCCGAGCAGCTTTACGATGTGTTAGGGGGTTAGATCCTGCTTGGAGGGGGCAAAATGGGAAGGAGAACAATTCAGATGGTCGAGTCCAGCCTCTCACACCTCAGCTTCCCCAAAGCTGTGAACAGCCACCATTTCCAGCTCATTTAGGAGGCTCCACATGCTCTAGGTGCCCGCTTTCACCCAGCACCTCCCTCTTTGGATTTCTGCTGCTTTTCCCCCCACTGATCCCCTTCCAACACCCTCCAGGCAAAAAACAGCAAACAAAAACCGAACATTAAAAAAAAAAAAAAAACCAAAAAACACAACAACCCAGCCCTGCTTGGAGCTTTTCCCCCATTCCTCCTCCTGCCCAGGCTCAGCCCTCAGCAAACGTCTGGCCTGCAGGGCAGGACTGCGCACAAAATAAAAAGCAAATACCACCCAGGCTCAGGCAAGCCCACGCCAGGCACCGACAGGCGAGGGGAATGATTCACCTCCTGCCTGCACCCGGCAGCTCCCCAGACAGGCAAACATCCACCACCAGCTCCAAGCCCAGCCCAGGGAGCCTTGACCGTGACATCCCCCTGCCACCATGGACCCTTTCACCCCAACGCTGCTCTCCCTGCTTCCCTCCTTACACCCCCCCTGCTCCTCTCTTCCTAGGAACGGGGGCATTTCACCGCCTTCTGAGCGCACGGAGACAAATTCAGGCCAAAATAGCCCACGGGTAGAGTGGTGAACTCTTGCCAGCCCTGGGTGGAGAGCGCAAGCAGCGATTTTCTCGGTTCCATCGCCCTCTGCGGGCTTGCACCACCATTCCCAGCCAGATCCCAGCATAAAATCAACAGCCACAGCCAGTCTCCCAGCCCTGCAGGAAACAGAGGGCCTCACGCCGAGCGCTGCGAGCAGAAAGTGAGTGCTTTCATGTTTCGATTCGATCTCGGAGAGAAGAGGTAGTGAAAACAGCAAGAGGGAAATTTTACCATCTTATTTATACAGCACTCGCATCCCTGACTTGCTGCTGGCTCAGTCCCGCTCATCCCAGCAGCAAAACCACTCTATTGCCAAGAGCTTGCTACCACTGGAGGAAAACTGGGGGGGGCTGCAGCCCAAACCCAGCCCCACTAACAACCTGGGGCTAAAGAGCAAATAAGCACCCAACGTTTTGCTTGGTTCACAGCCATCAGCCCCACCAGCTGCTGGGGTGAGGCTCAGTGAAGTGCCTGCAGACCAGGTCCTGCCTTGCATTTTTTGGGCAAGCCCACCCCAAGCCACACATCATCCACTCAGGAGCGAACGTTGGCCTCTGTTACTGAGCTGGCAACATCCAGCCAGCATCGCGGAGCTATAAATAAGGCCATTCTGGAGAGCAACGTGCACAGGGCTGCTGCTGCCGCCGGATCCGCACACAGCCCGGCCAGCCAAAAACTCACCCGGGAGGCAGGAAAAGCAACTGGGAAAGACCTCCCTGCTGGGGAGATGTGTGGGGCTGTGTCATAGAGGTGGAAAGCAACCAGCCACCTGCAGCGAGAGTGAGGGTTCTAGGCACAAAAGCCTGGCTTTAGCCTCCCAGAGAGGTGGCAGATGCCCAGCAGAGGCTGGGAAAAGCCTCCTTGGCTCAGTTGTGTTAGCAGAGGCTGGGCTCATCAGTGTGGACGTGGAGGAAACCACGGATAAAGGGATGCAAGACTCTCCTGCTATCAGAAAAAACAAACAAGTCCTGATCAGCTGCAGACCCAGTAAAAACTATTTATTATTTCAATTACAATAAGCCCCACATGTAGGTTGAAAAAATAGTTACAAAAATCCCCCCCATCCTTCCTTTTACATATAAATATTAAAAATCCCTCTACATCTTTGCTTTCTGTCCAGAGCAAGAAGGTGCCTCACGAGACATGATGCAGCACCTGAGCTACTGTCAGTGATTACCTCACAACCACAAAATAAGTATTAAAAAAACCCCACAAAATACCCTTAAGGAAGCCCCTCACCCCCATCCCAAGCAGATCTCAGTAGTGCTGGATGGAGTTTTGGGGCCACACTGATTTCAGGGCTTGCAGTTTCCCAGGCGTAGGCGGCCAGGCAGGGCAGCGAGTGAAGCAGCAGCAGGAACCGCCTGCGCTTGTTTGGGGAAGCTTCTGAGCTGGGAAATCACAGCTGACCTTGCTTCAGAAGGGACAGGAGGGAGAACCGGGTACTTCACCCACACCCTCCCCACCTTGCTTACATCTTTGGTACGTCTCTTCCCTTTGCAATCCCAATTTAAAGCCGATCGCAGGAGCTGCAGCAACACCTGGCAGAGCCTTTCTGCCACCCGCAGCATCCTCCAGCCCTGTCCCCAGGCCTGCTGTCCCCAGTTTCCCCCATCAGCATCCTCGGAGGACAGTCCCTCCTGGAGAAACCCGGGATAGGGGCCGACCAGTTGCATCCCCAGCTGGGGAAGCCGGATGAGGCTTCCCTGGCGGAGGGACTGTCCGCACAGGGTGCTGCACCTACAGCTGCACTGAATAAAAAAAATAAAATTAATAAATATACTAATCTTTTACTAAAAACAAGGCTTTTAAATGAATTTTTCCCTGAATTTTTCCAGTGTATTCCACAACGCATGAAAAAAAACCCCAAAAATATTTCCCACCCCCCTCCAAAAAAAAAAATATATCTTAAAATATTTTCCATCCTCGTGTGCGCATCTTTGGAGAGAGGAAGGTATGTCGGGTGTATTTGGACAGGCAGCCAAACCTGCCCGTATCGCAACGTTCCCTTTATCACCTCCAAAATAAAAAAAAAAAAAAAATAACAAATAAAGAGGCGTTTTCGCCAGGGTGCTCGGTCAGGCTGCAGAGCCACGTGTGTAAATACTGGGTAACGCCTCGACACGTGGCCCGGTCATAGTGGAAAATTAAAAAAAAAACCTCCTAAAATCAAAGTCGTTTTGCAAACGAGCGAGAGGATGAGGAGTTTTCACAGTGGATTGAACCTCGGACAGTGCTGGCGCTGGGAGGCGTCACTCCAGCCGAGAGCTGGGCGGTTGGCCGCACCGAGAAGTGGTTTGAGCCTCGAAAGGAACCGGGGAAATTCAACCGTTGGCAGAGGACGGAGCGACCGGCAGCCGGTTCCCTCTGGCGCTCGCCCCCCATCACCAGACTTCGCACTTCTTGGGGGGATTCATGGGGGAGCCGAGGGGGCAGCTGAAATGCTCCGCGAACTCCCGGGAGTTGGAGACGGTGCCGATGACGCGGAAGCGCGAGGGGCTGTGGGGGTCGGTGATGAGCCCCTCGTGCGAGCTCTCCGGCGTGCGGACCGAGCACCACACCTGCCAACAGAGGCCGAGAGACGTGAGCGCCGGTACCTGCAACCACAGGGCCCCACTCGCTGCCCGATCAGACCTCCCTGCCCACGTGCTGGGCACCAACACAACTTGAGCTCCACCTTTTTAACCGGCACCACCCCAACCTGGCTCTCCGTCCACCCCACAGCATCTCTGGAGGCCTCAGGTTTGCCATCACACCTTCCCCACTATCCGGACACACCTCCGCCCCCCCCAAAGCCTGTGTGTCCATTCTCGCTGCCCACCACCGAGTGACCTACCTGGGCAAAGCCAACAAAGAAGAGCTGGTGGTTGGTGAGGCCAAGGGTTGGCAGCGTTTCCTCACCCCCGTTCTTCTTCAGCCAATTTTGATACGCCTGGAGATCAAGGAGCACAGCGAGCTCAGAGGACAACACCAATCCCACCACACTGTGCCACCCACCACATCAACCCAGCCCCATGGACCTACCCGGTAGGCGGCCTTGAGGCCCCCGTTGTCGGCGATGTTCTCCCCGAGGGTGTGCTTGCCATTGACAGCCTCGCCATTGATGGTGTAGTTGCCGTACTGCTCCACCATGCATTCTGTCTGCCGCTTGAAGGCCTCCACCGAGGAGTTCTTCCACCAGGGACGCAGGTTGCCATCCTTGTCATACTCCCGGCCTTCCAAAAACACAGCAAGTCTATTGTTACCTCACTGGCCACCCCTCCAGCAGCCCACCCGCCTGGCCCTGGCCATACCTTGGTCATCAAAAGCATGAGTCAACTCATGGCCCACCACCACACCGATCCCACCAAAATTCAGTGACCTGCAGGAGGGTGATGTTGAGATGTAGTGAGCCGCGAAATTTAGCCTCAAATTTTGGGATGGGAGGAAGTTTGGGAATCCTGCCCTCCCCACTTTCCCCAGAGCTCTCACTTGGGAGATGCACGGGTGTAAAAAGGGGCCTGGAGGATGCCGGCGGGGAACACGATCTCATTCTTGGTGGGAGAGTAGTATGCGTTGACCGTTGGAGGTGTCATGCTCCACCTGTAGGGACAGAGACATGGCCAACATAGCAGCACAAACCCATCACTGATGTTTTGCTCTGACACCATCTGCTTATTCTGGTGCAAAACTGTTGACCCAAATTCAACTCCCCAAAACCATCACGGTCTGGTGGACACACATCCCAGCGCTCCAGATTACTGTGATACTCCCCGAGCGCAACAGAGAAGTGGAGCAGAGCACTTACTGGTCCCGGTTTGGCGGTTTCCGGAGCTGGTCGGCAGTGACCCTGGCTGAGAAGTTGTAGAACTGCATGACATTCTCAAAGTAGAGGTCGGGCACGGCCTCGTACTGCAAAAGAGCAAGGCGTGAGTGGCATGCAGTGATCGCCCAGCCTGGCTTCTCCCTCCACGGTCACATTTGAGCCTCTGGAGCCAGCAGAGTTATGGCTGCTCTTGTTTCTCCTTCTCTCCAACATCTGCAGAGTCTCCAGAGGGCAGTGAATCACCTTAAGGAAACCAGCTCCTCTTCCCAAGCAGAGATCCCAAGAGCCCTGGTCACCCCAGAACTAACCCGCAGACCTCTGGGAAGTCCTCAGAGAGGAGCCAAAAACATCAGCGAGACCCTTCTGGAGGAAACCAAGGCCGTCCTGAGGCGATAGCGATGGGCACTTGTCCTGCACATGCTAGCAGAGGGGAGGAGACCCAGGGGACAGATCTGGCCAACTCACATCATTAAAGACTTTATCCAGCTCCTTGGGGTCCATGATGAACTTGGGGTAGCCAATCATGTTGTAGATGGCATCTGCCTGGGGGGGTGACAGGGACTAATGTGCTTCTGGTGATGGAAGGACAGACCTCTACCCAGCTCCACCGCCCTCCACCATCATCCTCTCGTCCCCAGTGCTACTGCCAGCTCCTCACCTTCTCTTTGGCTGATTTCCTCGTCTCTTCATCCATCCACTGCAGGGTCTCCAAGCTTTCCTCAAAGGCTGTTTTTATCTCTGCAATCATCTCCTCTGCCTACGCAAAACAAGGTGGGACAACATCGGTCTGGAGAACCAGCTTCCCACCCAGAGAGGTCAAGGACCCTTTGCACCAATGGGAAGGGAGAGGCCGGGATGCCAAGGTGACACGCAGACCCATGAAAAACCCAGTGACGCACGGTGGACAAAGGGCGGGTAGAGAAACACTGGTTTCACCAACTGTCCACCACCACGGTGGCTCACAGGCTGCTTGCTTGGGGGACGTACCACCTGCTTGCTGTCCTCGGCAAAGGTGGCCTTGACAAACATGGCCCCCAGGGCAAAGCCCAGGTTGTTGTCCGTGTCACTGATGCAAAACTTCCAGCGTGGGAGGCAGGTCTGCATGGGACAAGAGGTGGTTGGTCAGTGGTGACACTGCCAAAACCTCTCACCTTCCCACCCCCTTGCCCTGCCAGGAGATGGTGTCCACATCTAACCCCCCTTGCACCGGAGCTGCCACCCCAAAACCTGCCCCATGTCCCTGTTTTTTGGATGCCACGTGGTGGGGACGTTGCTTAGAACAAACTGTGGCCATTTTAATGGTGATACAGGGGTGCTGAGGGCTCCACCCTCACCTTCTTTGTCCCGTACATCACTTCCATGAATTTCTCCTCAGCGTCCTGGAAGCGCTGGTCGAGGAAGGGGCTGGTTTTCCGCACCAGGTTCCAGATCATGTAGTTGTTGAGGAGACTGTGGCAAGAGGCAGTGAGCGGACAGCAGGACACACCCACCCACCCTGGGCACCCCTCGGCACAGGCTGGGGGCTCTCACCATTTATCTGTGGCCAGGATGAGGTCAGAGACCTGCTCCAGGTACTCCTTGGCGTAGACCACAACAGGTTCTGACTCATTGAGCTCCACAGGGTAGAAGACCGTGGAGAGGAAGGGCATCCAGTCCACGGCGGGTGCCAGCTCCTGCAAAAGCCACAGTGCTGCTGGGGGCCCAAAAAAACCATCGGAGGTGGGTGGCAGCTGCTTCCCAAGCTGAAAGCTGCTGCATCAGCCTCTGTTTGAGGGATTCAGTTGATTTTTGCAGAGCTGGGTTCCCATAACAGCAGCATCCTTCAAAGGTCAGAGCGGAGTAAACAATTTCCTCCCACAAAAGAAAAGAAAGTGGGGCGGGTGTCAAAAGTGTTGACACAACCAAACCCCCTCTGGGGACACGGGGAGGTGACTGGGCTGACATCCACAGCTGGCCCGCAGGCAGCAGAATGGTGTTAGTGCTGCAGTGGGACAGCCGCCAGTGCTGGGGGTGGTCCAGAGGCTGGGAGGAGCAGGTCAGGGTGGGATTTCCCCAAGGAGGACACAAGCCAAGCTATTGCACAAGAGCTTCCCCGGCTGCATTGGGATTCCTCCGAGGAGCTGCGTCACCTCTGCCCGTCCACCGTGCTTTCCAAACCACAGCAGAGCAGAAAGCTCACCAACTCCATCCCTACCTTTAGATCTCCCACTGTCATTTTATGGTAGATGACTTCCTCATCCCGGTGCTTCTCCTGCGGGATGGTGATGTTGGCCAATGCCGTCTCAAAATCCAAGATCTGCTGCATCTGCTGCCGCGTCGACTCCTCGTCGGTGCCTCCCAGGAACATCCCCAGCTGCACCATGTAGTTCAAGTACCCTGCAAGCACCTATGTGGTGGGACAGGGTGTGGATCAGCATGGTGGGTGACACCCACCCACCGCACCTCTCTGGCAAAGCCAGATTGCCCCTGATCACCTCACCTTTTCGTTCTCTGTCTTGTTCAGGTAGTAATCCCGCGACGGCAGCCCTAAGCCTGACTGATCCACCTGGATGACATTGCTGTTGGAGTTCTTGGAGTCGGCGCTGACATAGACAGAGAAGAAGGGCGAGGTGCGGTAATGCGCCGTCACCTCCCGCAGCGTCACGTTGAAGTTGTCACCGGCCCAGGGACCTGTGATGTTCCACCCGCCCAGCTGAAGAGAGAGAAACCAGCTTTTGGGTAAGGAACTACCAGCTGGAATTGGTTAAATATCCCCCCAGTACCCATCCTGGGATGGAGAAACATCTTGTAATGGAGCTATAAAGTTCAGGAGAGGCAAGACCTGCCTAGAAATCCTTATAAGTCCCTGTCTCTCTCTGCCAGCCTGCCCTGGGGGATGCTCTTTCCTGGAAAGGGGGTTTGGAAGGTGCTGGGATTGCCCATAAACGAGCTCTCCTCCCCCCTCCCCCCCCGAGTTTGCAGAGGGAGATGGCAAGGAAGGGGACAAACCTTTTGGATGAGCTCTGTGAGCGGGGTGGCTTGCAGCTCCTCGATCTTGCTCTCGTTCATGCAGGCTTGGTAGTAACGCTGCGCCTTACGCTCTGCCTCGCTCGACACGTTGGCCGTGGTGTTTTCTGCAGGAGGTACCCGGTGGGAGGGGTGGCCACGGGTGGTCCCCAAGGATGGGCATCCACTCCTC
>JAAGNO010024593.1:0-17934 GCA_033439905.1 Ceryle rudis
TGTTCACAGTTAATTAAAATAATCTTAATATTTTAATATAATTTTTAAATATAATTATTAATTTAATATAATTGCAGGAAATGTAACATGGTGAAAATGAAGTAGTGCCCACCATTCCCAAAAGTTTGAATGTCTAAAGATGATGATGATAGGTAGGTCCTTTTCAGTGATAACCAATGTATGAGTTTGTAGTAACTGACCCCCGCAGCTGCTTTTTGAGTTGTAGGGTTGATTGTTCTGTGCATTTCTCCCCATCCCAATCACGCGTGTGCTCTGCAGTTTAATTACTCTTTTGGTCTTGACCAAGTCCTCTCACCAGACTTTGATTCTGAAGTAAAACAGTGGAGATACAGATATTAACTATTACTTTAGTCTGAATACTTTAACATAGAACAACAAATGATTAAACACATTCTTCTCCTACTTCTTTTAAATTGTTATACCTTGATATCCACTGTATTGATAATGGGGTTTTCTGACTTCTCATATCAAGCCCTCAGTCTTTCCCTTTTTTCGGTATTGTTTTTTCCTGGCTCTTACAGGTGTGGCTGAATCTTTGTGCTGTTAGCATCAAACTAACTCCAGCTACTGAGCTCCTTTAATACTACAACTCAAGAACAGGATGAATGAATCCCTTAATCTAAAATAGTTCATGTTTTAACAGCACTCATCTCTAGCAGATCGCTACCTACCAGTCTAAAGGTGGCTGGATTGCTATATATAAAAGCAGCAGGCTCTAGAGCATGCAAAGTTTTATCAGTTTGTTTTGCACATAGGTCATAGAAGGTGCTTAAAGGCTTTGTGTACATTTCAATAATTTTCATTATCTTTCTTGTCACAGATGATTCTTGGTCTCAAATTTACTTTAGCTTTCCTCACCTCTAAAGGTCCTTACCACAATGTTCTTGAGGGTAATGGAGGTGAATCTAGTTTTTCTATTTTTCATCTCTCTTTTTCTAGTTTTGTTTTGCATTTTTCTAGAATGACTCAGCATGGAAAAGAAAACTGCTATTTGCCAAGCTGGTTTCCTAAAAATATGGAAAAAAAAAAAAAAAATCAAACAACAAGAATACCCAACAGAATAACCAAGCAAACAAAAAACCCACCCAGGTTTCTTTGTCAGGTAGATAAAATGGATTAGTATGGTCAGCAAGCTGGAAAGCTATTTACCTTGTTTAGTCTTTGACTTCTGTGTAGAGTTCAGACTTTTTAGGGGCGTTTTACTGTTTTGACACCTCCTTACATGTCCAGTTCTTCTCCTGACATGGGGGGAAAAGTAAACCTTGTTCGCAGTACTGGGTGGTGTATCTGAAGCTTAATCTATGTGGTCCTGTTCATTTTTGAGTCTTGATTTCTTTTATGTGAGGTTATTTGTCCATTACCATTCAAATATGATCTGTCTTAAAATAGTCAGACACCAATGGCAGACACGTAAACATAAGTACAATCTCAAAGCCTTTTCTACCGTTTTATGGGTGGTGGTCTGGACCTCCTGTGCTGGCAAAGACCTGCATTTGTTCAGTGTAATCTAATCTGTGATGGTGGTTTTTCACATCACATCTTTGAACTGTTGTAGTACTTTTTTTTTTTACTTGTTTTGTGCCGGTATAGTATACTTCATGGCAGAACTAAACTACCATATTAAAATGAATGCAGAAAATAGTTGCTGTTCCTTTCTAATGATTTAATTTGGGAGATATTTGAAAAGAGTGTATTTTATAAAAGCCTCAGCAGTGTAAGTTTCCCTTAGGCACAGAGCAGCAGTATGATGCATTGTGCTTTCTTATTGTGATAGTTGCAAGATATCAAAAGTAATCTTCACACTGAAGGAGGCATCAAATGAGAAGAAAAGCCTTAGAGCAGGAAGTTCACAGCTTGTATTCCAGTGCATTATGAGCTGATGTATGGACAAACTTCAAGTGTGTTCTATATTTGAGATTACCTGTTGGAATCGTTCCAGTGTTCACAAAGCCACTAATAATTTCTGATTAAGTGCAATAATGTAGGATAAGAGCCATCCTTCGTAACATGAGGTACATTTGTAAGTCTGTGCAGAACTTAAGTCTCCGTGAATGTTCTCTAGCACTGAAACCAGGACAAGTGCTACAGTTTGCTTCAATTGATGACTAGACTGGTATATAAAATACAGGTGGGAAGCAAAAAGTTTGTCTTGATAGTCTGAATCTGGACATAATGGAAGGAAGATAATTAGAAGGGATTTGACTAGACAGCAGAGGTGTTTTGAGTAATGATCTGGAGGTACTAAAGTCTATAAAAAGAAGCTTCATCAGTGTTTGATCTTTTTGAATGGAACTTAGAAAAACTTCCCAAGTCTAGAAGCCCTTAAGGAAAATGTTTTTCCACAAGATGTTTATTCCTAAAATTACTGTTGTACTAATTGTGAGGATTCTAATTGTGCTGAGGGACAGGATGGCCAAGCCTCTGAACTTGAAGTAGCTTGTTGTTAGCCTAATGATTGAGCTCATTCATCTGTAGCAGCTGGTTGTTTTAAAAATATTTTAATTCCTCATGTTTTCATTTTTAGAAAAACAAAACCCATAAACTTCAAATGCAAAAATCTTGTCTGCTGCTTTGGAAACTCTTGTGTGGAGCCCAGTTTAAGGCAATAGGGTTATTTCTTCATGTCCATTTGCATGGAACAGTATTCAAGATTGGGCATCAGTGTAGTCCATTAATCTATAAATAAGTGTTACAGATAAGTTCTCAGGTAAAATCAATGTTACTATTTGCCAGGGAAAGCATTGCTCAGTGACTTGTAATGTTCAGATTAGGGGCCTTGGTCTGGGTACTGAGTTTAAAAAAAAAAAAATTTCTTCCTCCCTGTATCAGCAATGTGGTTATGAGCAGTGCCCTTGAAGGCAGACAGCAGACAGTGTGATTGCTTTTCAAATTGAATGCCTCACCTGCTGTTTGTAAACGTGTTCTTCTCTCATTTACCCCGTTACTGAACAAACAGTCATTGATTTCTGTTGCACATGTTTTTTAAAGAAGCAACATCCAAGATCGGACACAAATGCAGAGCCTGTCTGCTTAGTGAGGTATCTAGCTTAAGATTGCACACTACTTAAAGTGTAGCCAGTCCTTTTTACTGTTACTGATTCTGTTAATAAGGGAAATGAAGACAGCCAAAGAGAATATGCAGGTTATTAGTGCACACCTGCCTAGGAAAACCTGTGTTTCAAAGTAATTTGTGAATTGCATTTGACTTGAATATATGTGAAGGAAAGCTTTACGGCAGAAAAGTGGTTAAGGCTGTATGAACGTGTTTGCCACTTCCTTTAGAAGAGAATCAGTTGCAAACCCTCCTGATGCCAGCTTTGTGACAGAGGACAAAGTTTGTTCATTGTTCTGCAACATGATCTGTGTTTTCAGTAAGGAAAAGGCACAGTGAATTTGTCAAATACAAAAATCCCTACAAAATAATAAGTCTGTATCTCCTTAATTCTATGTTTCTATATTTTTATTCTGCTTGCTGTCTGTCTCTCTTACGATGCGTCTTAGTTATAGCGGTTCAATTCTCATGTGTCTGATCAGTTCTTCTGCCTCTGCAACTTTGATTAGTAATTGTACTGGGAGGCCTTTAGTTGGCCCTACCCATTCAGTTAGGTACTGTGCAGATGTATAATGGAATGTAGTCTCCATGTAATATAATTGCTGACACTCATGACAAAATGTGGTTCAAGGATAGTTAACCAAAATCCAGAAGATAGAAAAAAAGCAGAGACTTAAGCTGTGATTTCTCTAAGGCGGTCAGTCTCCTTTTTATTGTTATTTTTCAATTTTTGAAAGTATCCCCACTAATTGAAATTTGAGTACAAAGACAAATCTGCTTCAGGATGGGATTAACTCAAGTGCTGAAGTTAAGTCTAGTTTGCCTTTTGATTTCAGAAAATGAAATTCACTTAGCAGCTTGCTCTAAACTGTCCTTGAATGTAGGTGCCCAAAAGACACACAGGGAACTGTGTCTCTCCATGGACTGTGTATGTTGCCTAGAACTGGCTAGTACAGTTATGACCTGGAATCAAAGGCAGGACTCCTGAGTTCATCTGGTAACGAGCCTTTTGCATCCTCTACGGTGCTTTAATTTATAAATGGCAAAATGCTGGCATGAGACAGAGCGGTATGGCAATGTGTTTAATTCCAGCATTAAAGGATGACTTGATTACACTTATGTAGTTACTTTCCAAGTATATGCTACTTTTCATAAGAATACTTACCTCTGTATCTTTCTGGGAGCAAAGTGGCTTCCCAGGTTTGTCAAAGGAGTGCTTTATGTTAACTATTCCACATGTTAGAGGATAAAGAATACCACGGCGTTTTCAATGGCTTGCCTGGGGCCATCAACCATGTTTATTTCTTCAAACCAGAGCTACTCAGTGCTGCTAATGTGACAATATATAATTAAGGCATGTGGAGTTACAGGCAGTTTTATCCAAGTGAATGGCATTGTACCATTTTGTTAAAAGATGGACTGCATTCTTCCTTATCCAAAGAACAGATTAGTGTTTGGTCCTTATCACTTGAATTCACAGGAAGGGTCTTCTACTTCTAGGGCCAAAATTTTTACAATCTTAAATGTGTGGAAATCGACTGATGACAATATAACCAGGCTGATACCACCAAAGAATGAATTACTATTTTTCTTTGGATGGTCTAACATATCACTGATTACGTATCCTCATTCTAATGTATGTAGATTATTCCACCACCTCTTGCTGCCGATATGCTGACCAAACTGTTTACCTTTGGTATATGATTCTGACTTGATCAATTTTTTTCCTGCTGGAACGTTCACCAGAGTGTGCGCAACTAATTTGCCTTGAAAGGTCTTGCTCAGATACCGTAATACTTTTCAGGCCAGAAGTTTTTACACAGAAAAGCAAGACATCTCATCCTTGGTCCTTAATATGGATTCTGTACAGATACAAGCATGTTAGACAGCCGACTTGGTGAGAGCCTGTGTCTGTATGGATTTACAAGCCTCATGCAAACATTGTAATTTTGAGTACTTCAAAGTAGTGTATTCGCTCATAGTTGTAGCCTTTGTAATTACTTCTGTTATGGAATTGTTTATGTTTTGAACTGACTTTTTAGAGCACCGTTAGGAGAGAGAAAGGATGAGGAATGCCTGGTTTGGATCATAAGACAGGCTATAGAAATCCAAATAAAACTTGAAAGAAAATCATGCAATTTTACTATAAAGTTTTCTGAAATGTGCAATTGAATGAAATGTCAAAACAAGCATTACTTTAAGTCCTGCAAGAAGATTAAAAAAGGAAAAGCAGATGAGTCAAACAGCAGGTCTGTTAAAGCAGCAGGGCAGTGTGTGTTTGGGCTTGTTTTTCAGGCCTAGCACTGCTTGACTATGACAAAGTGTTGCTCTTGCAATGTGAAGTAACACCCGAGACTATGCAGGTGTCTCTTGTTCCTTAGCAATTAAATGCTGAAGTCTTAGTTATATACATTCTTTAGGTACCATATAGATGCCGCTGTTCCTGTTATAAATAATGATTATGTCAGTGAAATTCAGTACGGATGCTCACAGGGGAACAAGTCAGGTGATGAGATTTCTGCATGTGTACTTACCTCCTGGACTAGCCATTTAATTGAATCTAAAATCAATTTTCAATTAGTGGTGGTCTGGCACCTCATATTAGCTGTTAGAATTGTGAATAAAGGTAAAGAGAAAAGCATGCAAATCTATAATTACTTTTACCTTAATGAAATGAACATTAGCAGCATTAAGAAGAGATGTGCTGAGTATTTAAGAAAGAGTTCAGGAGGATAGTTAATGCTGACGTGTCCAGAGATGCTAACCTTTACCAGGCTGGCAATGTATTTGGCAATGCATTTATCAAGGCCAGGATGGCTTTATAGAAATGAATTTTGCCTGGTGTTTAAGAAGCAGTGCATCCCTACATAATACCACTGTGGTTTATATTATTTTCCCTCTTGAAATGGAAACAAAAACTGATGGTAGGTCAGTCAACACCTATGTCTTAAACTAGCCCTGCTGCTGGAAAAAAATTAACTGGAAGCCTCAAATTGAATTTCTTCCAACGAGAGACTTGTCATGTCTGATTTAAACAAAAATTATTTTAAAATGAATATATGGCATCTATGTCTGAATGCCCTGGAGAATGTAATAATTACAAGTGGAATTTCCATTACTATTTGTCTTGAAACTTCTACGATGATCCTGTTCGTGGTTTTGCAGTTGATGGAGGACATCTGGCCTCTAGTGCAAGAAGCCTATCCCCTTTCCTGCGAGTGCAGCCACATCACCTTGCAGCTGAGGTCTGGTCAATAATTTTGCATTCAGTCCCATACTGTGAGTTTATTCCAGAGTGACCATTATTTTGCAACCATTGCCTTTTAGGCTATTTGTTTTAAATTGTTGCAACATAAAATCAATACAACAGAGCAGGGCTCAAATGGTAAACACTGAAAATGGGAATGCTGTTTCTTCTGCTAAGCCTTCCACATGTGTTTTTCATTATTTTTAGCACGAGGGATTGTGTGTTTCTCTTCCCCAATTTCGAACAAGTTCTACTTCTGTAAACAGCCTAGGTGGTTTTCTTTCAAGTGTTTCAGGAGAAAGTCTGCCCAGGTCTTTCACAGGCCTTTGGGATATGTTTAATCACTAGCAGTGGAGAAATAGTTGGAAAGTTGTTAGTACAAAGTAGATGGTCTTCAGATCTCATCACTTTTCTACATTATGCAGACTGTCCCATTAAAGAACAAATGGGTAGCAATAAAACAAAACAAAAACAAAAAAGGAAAAACAAACAAACAAGAAAACCTACATCACCATGCAATTCCTACTAGTAAATCACAAGTTATGATAGTAATTAAGTAATGTACATGTGGTATCTAAAGTATAAATTAGTAAAATATTTTCACTTCAAGCAGTGTTGTCTGATAGCTGTAGATGATTGAGTTTTATTGTTCACCTCAAACTCCTTAGAACTACAGTAGCGAGAAAATGCCCAGCAATATCTGAACATAGGGTGCTTCTTCCGTTGTGGGTCTAGGACAGTCGTGCATGGCCAGCTTTCTGCAGGACTACGGAGAGTTGGCCATGGGAGAGTGGGCCAGTTGGCCGGTTTCATCCTTTGCTGCATTTTAAAAACACAGGGATGGTGTTGAGCACTGTCTGATCATCTTACTGCTACTGCTGTATGCATTTCTGAAACGCCTATTAGAGATCTTAATGGCAGACTGTTGAATTTTGCTTAGGCTTGTTAATCCTCTTATGGGTGCTATTATTCCACTTCTAGCAGTACTACTTCTGAGCTACTGCTGAGGACTGGACTTGAAAGCATGTGTCCCATCCTGCCGTAGATGCAGATTAAGCACATTTGCAGCAAGCAAGGTTTTATCTCTTTGATTTCCTGACAATTCTAACAACACCTGACTTCTGCTTTGCTCCCTGATGAATGTTGGGGTAGCCCCAAAGCTACACTGATTTAATCTGACTGCTCGAGGCCCCAGGACTGTTCTGTGAGCAAGGGTTGAACAAGTCAGTGGAGATTTCCCCCATCATACTCGCTCTTCCTTGGTTGTTCCTTTCATACAGACTGGCACCATATTGATTCTTTCCTGCTGGAATGGTCCCTGGAGAATGGACCTGCTATTAGTGTGCTGATGTATCAGTGTCCTTTGTTGTTGTTCCTAATGCAAGTCAAATATAGGTAGTAATGGAAAAGTTGCAAGGAAGTTCGAAGGCTCCTATGGAGATTTTTTTTTTAATTATTTTTCCCTTTCTGTCTTAATACTGTTATAATTGGCTGGGTAATACATATGGTTTTCTTCAGGTACCCTGTGGTTTCAGATGCCATTGATTTAGCATCTAAGCTTAAATCTCTTCCAATTTTGTCAAAGTTCAGTTCTAAGACCGGATCTTAGTCTTATGATGCAGACCCATTTCTACCATTTACAGTTGTAATTACAGTAATTCATAGCAAAAAGACTATCTGTTGTGCTGCAGTTTAAATTGATTTCCTGCAAACAGTCCCATATATATATTGATCAGTATATTTTTATGGGGATTGTTTTATAAATTGACTTTATTTTCAAAGAAATTGTAAGGTATATATGACAGTTCTAAGGGGCAAATAGCATTTATTTTTATTACAGTTTCTTTTTTGGCTTAGCAGTAGGGCAGTTTGAAGTGAAGACAATTCCTTGTGAAGCTGGTGGGGTTTCACTACAGCATTGCTAAATAAGCTTGCTGGGGGAGTTGGGAAAATAGGTGCCTATTGATGTTCTGTCTCAGTTTTGTTTAGCTAATGCTATATATTCTTTCCTTTCTCTACTCCATAGACCCATAAGGCTGTCTATGGTTTTGAATTAGCTATTATGAAGCAGTCCTGTTTGTACAGCTGAAAGAGGGTTGTTTGATGATGGACCCCATCCTATTGGCTTTGACAGAACCTGGATGAAGTCCTTAGAGCTGTAGCGAGTAACATGCATTAGAGTGGCAGTGGTAACAGGATGCTCTTGTTGAAACAGCATGTAAAACACGTGGTGATAAACATTAGCAAGAATGCCATGTATCTAGGGAAAGGCAACTGCTGTGAAGGTTCAGCTTTCACCATACAGAATATTTGGATGTAATTTTATAGGAAGATGCTGTACAAACAAATCTTGAAAGCACTGATCATATATGGAAATACTTTCTAGGGCATCTTAACTCTTCTGTGTTGCTTCTGGTTAAGTCTGTGTCAGTGCTGTGGTTCTTCAAAGACAAAAAAAAAGAATACCAGTCGATAAATCCTTAACGATAATATGCATTATGGAAGACAAAATATGCACTTGTTACAGAGGGAAGCCCAGAGATTAATGGGTCTGGGTACCGAATGCCAAAAAACCCAAAATACCCTGAATCTTTACAAGCAAAATTGCATTAGCTGTGATAAATGAATGTTTGCAATTGTTCCTACGAATTGCTGGATGTTTACTGAAATGTTAAATGGGCTTATGTGTGAGAAGCCATTGGCAACTGCAATTAAATTTTCCCTACACATATAACTTATGGCACACTTATTCTCTGTAATAAGTAAGAATTTAAAGGCTTGAGGAACTTCAGATGAAATGGAGCAATGTCTTAAGCTTCTACATCTTACTGAATACTTCAGCTATCTTTAATGACCTTTACTCTTTGTGTTCTAAAAGTTTATTTATCCATCTGTTTAATCAGTGTAGTTATTTCAAAATCAAAACATATACAAGCACTTTACATCAAGATGTCTTGTCTCATTTTATGAAGTTCCTATCTGTAGTGTTTCATGTCAATATTTACTGATAAAAGTAAAAATAAAAATGTGTATAACTTCTGTCCCTGAAGCAAATAAAAGGAGCTGTATGTAACGTTGTGGGGGTGGGGGGGAAATCACCAAAAGGAAAACATTGCAGAGAACTTGCCATCCTCTCTTTCCACTTTCTATTCAGCTAGTGATGGCGGATTAACAGAGTTCATGATGCACTAGTGAAAAGGCTGGTGCTGGGCACTCTTGAAAAGTAGACTATATAGCAAACTGGTGCTTTCCATGCTGAACTTGGTTAACAGCAGGTCTTGCTGAGACCAATGCTCTATCAGCACCGGCTTTATTTCATCTATCTTCACCAAGGCAATGCCAGAGTTTCCAACATAACTTTACCTGAGAACAGCTGATGTGAATCATCTGTCTCTTTTTTTTTTTTTCAGTGAATATACAAAGTAGGGAATGGTCTGCTCTCTTGCACCCAGAATATTTATTGACACGTGCAGAAATTCTTCCCAGAAGACACTACCAGAGTGCTTGGAGCTTTGTGTAACTGGAATTATTTATTTCACTATGTCACTTAATCCATATTACATAGCTAGTTGGTTTTGTTTTGGTTTTTTTTTTTTCTTTCAACACATTCATTGACAGAACGCAGTTATTGTCAAAACCTTCAAGTGCCCGAGATAACTCCACTGAAGAATAATCACTTTGGGGAATTTTGTAACTACACATAGTTTGCAACACCCTTTGTTGTTTTTTTGGGTTTGTGTATTGGTGTGGGTTTTTTTTTTTAGCTCTGTGCATTGATTATTACTATTTAACTTTCAAAGATAAATTAATGCTGTGACACACAAGAACTGGCCTAATAATCTAGGAAGATTGCCAAGCCTTTTTTAGGTTCAGAGATAACTAGGCTGTGTGCATGTGTGCAAATCCTGCAATTTGTGCACCATTGTGAAATATAGATAATAGTCTGCAGGTACGGAATAGGCATCTTTATTACTCTTCTGACAACTTCAATATTCTAAAATTTATATTCACCAGAGGCAGAATGTCTTGGATCAGCTAATTCTACATTTGAACCCGACAGTTCTTTACAAGCAAGGACAGCTCAGCAGTGAATATAAAATTGTAATAAGGAAGAGTTCTTTCAAAGGGAAGAATACATTGGTAATGTCGTGTGTTATAACCTATAAACTGCACCTGTATAAATACTTGAAAGGCTTTCAGGCTTTTTAGATAAAAACTTTGTGTCTCCAAATAAATCTTCCTAAAATGTTGACCCTCTGTTTTTCTTGAGCCAGTTCAGCTATGGAGAAATCATCGTGATCAGGAATGCTCCTTGAGTTGTTGTTTTCTGTGATAACAGATGTTTGTCAGACTTCTCTTATAGCTGTAGCCTGGACATGGAAATGCACAGCAATGCATAGGAAGAGAGAGTGCACTGGAATGCTTTTAGTCATATTTGCAATCTGAACAAGTATCTGCCTTTTCAGTGCTTTCTATTATAACTGTTTCTCAGGGAAACATGGTTCTGCATAGAAAGTGATGCTTCAGGTATTTTTGGTAAAAGATATAGCTTTAGAACATGCCATATGCATTTCAGGATTTAGTGATTTCAATCTATCTATGCAGATTAATGTTGCAATTGCCAGCCGTGGCAACTAGACCGTATTGGTGCTATGAGGAATTGCTGTATCGATAACTAAGTCTAGCTAATTGCTAACCTTAACTGATCTTAAACTAAGCCCAAATCACATGCTTGGTAAATGGTTTCTGGGTACTGTAG
The DNA here is from genome assembly GCA_033439905.1 of Ceryle rudis. Taxonomy (NCBI): domain Eukaryota; kingdom Metazoa; phylum Chordata; class Aves; order Coraciiformes; family Cerylidae; genus Ceryle; species Ceryle rudis. Next base: position 11,080 of record JAAGNO010024593.1, read on the forward strand.
CTAGACTGAAGTTTCGGTCTTTCTTCTTTGTCCAAGAATTTGTCTAATGAATACTCTGCATCTAAAGTGTCTTGTGGTGAAGGATTCAGAGCTTACCTGAATATTTTGTAGAAAGGGGATAAAGCAAGTCCTTTGCTTTCAGTCTGCACCCCACTAGTTTTTTCTTACCTATGTAGCAGTTGCTTTTCTTTTTGTGGTGCTTCCAAAGGTTTTCTGCCATCTTGGGCTGGCTTGGCATTAAGTAGTATCAAGAACTTTTGTCTATTGTATGTCTTAAGACTCCTTGAATGCTGAGGAAAGGAGGAATGGGCATTTCCATCTTTCAGGCAAAACACATCAAGTAAGCCCTCATACTTGGCCTCTGTGAAGTGTAGTAGAAGGTGCTTATCCAAAGACTTCAGTAGACAAGGAAGTCTTTGTTGCCAGCACATTGACTTCTCACCCAGGACCTTTACTGAGGATACAGGTGTCATGCACCTTAGTCATCCAGAGACAACAGCCCTTTCATCAGTTATCACAACTCTGAGTATCACACAGGATTCTCTAACTGGGCTCTGCTCTTTGGGAAGGCAAATACAGAGTAGCAAATGGCATATATACACAAATATATATATACACACGTACAGTTTTCCATGTTTCAGCTGAGGTACTGTGGGGACCTTTGGCCACACTGACCATTTTTTTACAGCTTCTCTTTGCTCCTTTTTCAGCTTTCTTGTATCTACCTCATATCTATGTTATATTGCACAGGAGAGTCCAAATTCTCTGGGTCAGAAATCTTTTTAGTTCAGTGCTTGAACAGCACCTGAAATAACCAGTACGGTTTTCTGTTCTTGCTATTTGTAATGCACTATAAAGAGCTAGCAAGAAAAATTAGTTCATGAAATCACATTTCACGTATGGAATATATAGATTTTGGCTGGGACTTTTAAGTTATCTAACCTTATTTTTGTCTTCCTGTTTTGCATACTAAATTAGTCAAATCTTGGAATTGTTTGGTTTTGGATGCCAATCCATGGAAAGCAGTAAGATGCTACAGAATTTTTCACGGTATGTGCTGTGCACTTACATAGCTGTATTGAAAGGTTTTATAAAAGATTCTTCAGTCAGTTCACACTCTGAAAGTGGCTTGTATGGGCCATGCTACCCAGCCACTTCTTTTGACTTTAGTCATTGCCTCGCAGGCCATGATTAGTGACTTACAAAAGGAAAGGGTTGAGATAGTCTTCAAAAGAATGAACGAGAGAACCAGTGCCCTTCAGGCATGTACTGAAAGGGCATAAAGGACAGGACTAATGCTGCCAATATGATGCTTGTTTTTCTGTTACAGAGAAATTTAACTTTGAGAGTGGTGTTATTTTTAGTTGCCTTTTTAGGCTTCCATGGGTATGTTGCTGCAGTCTTCAGGGCAAATTTTCAGTAGTGGCCAGAGGACTCTTCTGTGTAGATCAGAAAAGCAGATTTGAGTCATCTTTATACTTTCATTAGACAGAGTTGGAGATTCTGAATTTGCTCTTCTTAAAGATGTTTTAATGAGCTCTAGTGGTAGCCAAAATGGCCAGCAGTTGGCTCTTGCAGAGCCTTGAACATGTACCTTTCTCTAATCCCAGGCACCCCGACCACAGCAGTGCTTGCAGAGCCGATCATTACCTTGGTACAGCTGGACAGCATTCCTGAACTGATAGTCTGGATAGTGTTTGATGAAAACATTCTCTTCTGCATAGAAATTGAGTTTTAAATGAATGATTTTAAGATAACAGTTTTGTGCATAGAAGGCATTGATGAGAATGAAGAAATGCATGAATCAAAGCCTTTCTGAGAAAGACAAAGTGGGAAAACCAACAAAACTTAAGTATTCATATGATTCCCATGTGGTTATGATCTTCCCTAGGCATCTGCTGTGCAAATGTAGCTGCTGAATAGGAAACCTGGAAATATCTGGGCAAACAGGTTGAGACCCGAGAAGAACAGTTTGGGGCCACTTTGTATGGCTAGTGAAGGAAGCTGCAACAAAAGGAGCAAGTAGTGAACATACTTAAAAATTGTGAAGTGCTGGGTATCTCTCTTTGCTTTTTTGGTAGGATACTGGACACAGTGCTTCAAACAGTTTCCTTTATTTTCCACATAGGTTACTAAACCGCTTAAGACCCCCTTGCAAACAAAAATTTTTGTGCTTGAATGCACTGTGTGCTACATCATGTGAAACAAAGGCAGACCAAGTGCATTGTGTAAGGGATCGTAGTTGGTGTTCAGCACTAGTTAACAGAGTAGAATAGTGGTTCAGAAATGGAGCACCAAGCAGTATGTGTGCTGAGTTAGTTTGTTAATATAACACATGTTCTCTGTCTCTTCAGAAAGCCACACAATGGAGCTGAATTATGGTTGCTTAGGTCAACTTACTTCTGGCTTTTTCTGACCTTGGAGTGCTTGGATTTGCAGCCTTGATTATGTTATTTAAGCAAGGGGTATTTGTGTGTTGTTTTTATGGGAGGCTCAATGGATAATGGTGGCTTAGTTTTTAGGGTGGCTTGTTTCTCTTTGGGTTTTTTTGTGGTGGTTTTTTTTTGGTTGGTTTGTTTGTTTGCTTGTTTTCTTTTTTCTTGATTTTGCCCACAGTTAAAGCAATATAATCCAAGAAACCTTTCCTAAATTATTCTTGTAACTCTCTTTGGCTTTAATTGGTAAATTACTTCTTGCAAGTCTGGAAGATGGAGAGTCTTGTTTCCTGGAGTGATTTGATTGGCAATTTAGAGATGATTTGTTAAACTGAAAGAGCGTATTTCATAAGATTAAATATGAAATTGCAGAACTGCTCAAGGGCATAATTGCCCTGCTTTCTTCTAGAAACGATATTGTGCTGGAAATGTATACACCAAACATGTTTTTGCAACACTGGTGTTGAAAAAGAAACACACTGATAAGTTCCTTGGAGCTGAGTCTCGAGTATCCACTCAATCTCACTCAGTGTGTTCAAAAAACTCAGATAAATTATGGCTTTGCACCAGATACACCCAGTGTGGAGTCTGGTGCCATAAATGTTGTCCTTTCTAGTCTTGTCTCACCTTTATTTCCTTTCTTCTTAGCTGGTGTGTTTTCTCCTGTTTACAATGCAGATACAGCTTGGCCTTGTAGTCATTTCACATAGGTCACAGATTCCAACTTTTCCCATCCTGTTTGACACCAATCTGGAAGAAAGAAAGACTGAGACAGGTAGGTATTATGTTAACATGGACATGTTTTTATTACTAGGAGGTCAAGTTGTTAGGTTTAATATTCAGTTCTAGCCTTAAAATTGTTTTCTTTGTGTCCCTTCAAAAACCATAAATGTGTGACATGTCCAATCTGCCAGATGTGAAGCTAGAAAGGCAGACTTGCCATTAGCCACTCTGGGAAAACCCATGTCTTTAATATCAAGGAGTTCACAGATTCTCATTTTTATTGTTGCTTTTATTGTTGAAAGAATAGAGTGGTATCTCTGGCAAGCAAGGAGCCTCCTTTTAGAAGCTCAAGCCTGGAAACAGGGATATACAAATAGGAAAAGAAATATCCAAAGCCAAATTAAGTCTAGCTCAAACTTCACAATGCAGTAAGCAGACTAATTTAAAAAAGAACTAGTCATCTTGGTGATTTTTAGATAAGCTTCTATAGCAGAAGCAGCTGACTGTCATTCCTACTGCTGAAAGTTTATAAGGAGCAGCTTTCACAGCAAGCACCAATATAAATCACCCAATTACATTACCACACCAGTCTGATTTTATTTATAATAAAGAAATCTCATAGATTTCATTATCTTTCTATATATGCTCTAGCAGAAACACTTTTTTGATGGAAGGGTTTTTTTTTCTTTTTCTCATTTGAACTTCCACCAAATTTTAAAAATTTTGACCTGAGAGAATTTTGCAGGTTGTGTAACATTAATCCTCAAGGAATGAGCAGAACATTTGGATTCTGATGTTGCTGGGAGCACAAGTGGGGCAGGGACAAGATCAAGGAACAAAAATTGTAGAACAAGAAGTGCACTTTTAATAACAACTCTGTGAAAAGGTCTCCTCCATATATAGAGCAAACTCTAAGCTGGTAGGGCACAAAATCGAGTAGAGAAATTTTGGCAGCTAGGACAGAAGACGGACCTTGTATCTTTTAAATAAAATGACTGATAGAGAAAGGCTGCAAACCACTTAAGGCAAAAGATTATTAAAGGCCAGAGTGTCTCTAATGCTTTATGCTATAACTAATTATTAATAAACTATGTTTCATCCCTCTTATTTGACCTGATGGAGTCATTCACAGTTTAAGGGTCTGTTTAAATGAATTGCCCATTTGGCCTCTGGGACGTCTGAGTGCAGTATCTCTGCTGATCTGTTATCACTTATTGCTTGGGACCTTAAGAGGCTTCATCTTGTATCTCAATAATAGCTTAAATATTGGCGTGGTGGAGCACTGTAGCTGTCACTGACCAGCCAGCTACATAAATCACTGTTTTTTCCTAAAAACCTTTGGCGTGCTTTATATACACAACTCAGGAGCTTGTCATTACTTAACCCTTGCTTGTTATATTGAGACCTTTATCAAAGATCTTTGTGTTTTTATTGACAGTAATGAGTGATGTATCACAGTTCATTGCTCTTACAAAATCCTTAAGTATTTGATATACTGTCATCCCCTGTTGGACTCTGGTACAAACATCCGCTACAGTTTTAAAGTCTGTCAGGAATGGAGCATGTTCCCTCTTGCATAGATAAATATGGATTATTTAATTCTATAATGAACGAGGTCTTTTATCCTGTATTTTAGACTGTTATAATGGTAAAGAAGATTGTTTTTTTAACTGAAAGAGCACTAATGGAAAAATTCACCGATTTCTATGTAGCTAGTGGTCTGAGGGGGGTGGTGGTGGTGAATCAACAGTAGCAGCATTTTGTGCTGTTGCTAAGCCCTCCAGTGCTTCAGTGTTGTTTGATAAATCCTACATTTGAATTAAATCAACGGATTCTCCTTGTATTGTGTGTCAGAGATTTATGGAATTTGATGAGCTCCCTTTCAGTTTTTTGCACTGCCTTACAGGATCTCTACAGCATGTGCTTAAATGTGCACAGTAAATGCAGCACTTTCTATTGCACGCCACAGACCTATTCTGCAGGGGACGTGGTCTAGAAACATGTTGCATTCAGGCCTGTGATGAATCAGCAAACTGGCTGTGATAATGGTTTTAGAAGGAAAAAAAAAAAAAGCCTGTTTGTTGCAGTTATGTTCAGTAGCAGCAGCTGTACCTCTGCAATACTTATTCTAAAGTAATCTGGTTTATTTCCCGTGGCTTTGGAAGCTGGTATGGTAAGCATGTATTCCTGCAGAGGCAGGAAAAAGTTTGCTGAAGGTGCTTTTAATAGTTGGCTTTGCTGTGGTATTAGCAACCAGTCCATAAACTCAGAGGTGAGCTATGGCACAGTGTGCCTGCGGCAGTTTTCCTGGGTTTCTACAGCCACAGCTCGTAAGTGTATCTAGTTTTTCCTTAAACCAGTGGGAGTTAGGAAGCCAAACAATTCTGGTAATTTTCCAATAATGTAGAAGCTTCTTGAAAATTTGACCCTGAGGTCAAAACAGTATTTGTATGTCACTGAGTGGTATTTTTTTTCCCAAAACAAGCTATGTACCATTCTACTTACAAAATTACCCAGTACTGATATACTCTGGTTATGACTTTGGGTTTTTGAACTAGATTGTGCTGAATTGTGCTAACCTGTCCAATTTCCAGGCAGGGAGAGCTAAAGATTTTGTGCCAAATGGTGTTGGTGTATTTCAATTTTCAAAGGAAGAAATTTCACATAGAAAACTGTAACATTTTCCTGACTATTTTCACCCCAACCAGTGGGAAAGGCAGAAAGCTTCATTCAAAGCTTTTTAAGGAAATGGACACCGAACTGAAGAAGAAATAAAACTAGAGTAAGATAAGGGGCAGAAATGAGGCTGTGCTGGTTTTGGCGATCAGATGGGAGCTGCAGGAGTTTCTTTTGTGTGTGTTAGGATTTGATGCAGTCAGCCATGGCATTTGAGCCACTCAATCCCAGGTCTCCAAAGCCGCAGTCATTGTCTTGTCAAAGAAATTGTCCCATTTTAACATAATGCCATTTTGTCTGCCAATCACATTAATATGTATTCTCCATGTAGTCATGTCAGACTTCTTTCCCCTGAAAGCTGTACCTGTGGTGAGCCACGCAGCACGTGTCACTAACCACTTCAGCCCCTTCTCTCCCTTCTGCTGTGAGGCCTGAAGTTCGTTGTTTACCAAGTAGTTTTGGAGGCTAAATATTAATTGTAGCCAAAAAAAGCCTCTTGAAACATCTGTGAAGGAGTAGGAAAATAGTCTTATTTTCTTTCTGTCTTTGCAAGCATTAAAAAAAAAAAAAAAAAAATCTGTTTCCTCACCCTGTCCATATATTAGCCCTGCTTAATCTCTTTATGTAATCTGGGCTCTCTTGACTCAAACCGTGGTGGGATTTGCAGTTTGAAGGGGCCATTCAGGCACTGCCAAAAGGTTTCTGTGGATGTTTTTCAGTGTCGATGTTGATGTATAGAGGGATTATACCTCATTCACACTGACAACAAAAGATGAGGTGTTTGTGTTTATTAGAATTAAATTTCATAGGTGAAGAGAAATCCTTGTATTTAAAAAATGGTGGATTATATTGGTATTGGAGGACACCCTGAGAAGGATGAATTTTTATTGTATGGGTCCCATGTACTGCTGGAATTTAGACCAGACATAACATGAATTCCATTTAAGTTATTGAAATTCAGTGTTCCCCTACCACCCCCCCCCCCCCCCAACCAAACCACCAAACACACAAACCCCCAACA
>JAAGNO010024593.1:26946-64306 GCA_033439905.1 Ceryle rudis
GATTAGGGAATACGCTGAGGTGGAGGGAAGGAAGCTGAAGCTCTTCTGGTGTAAACTGGCTTGTTTTTTAGAAAAAACCCCAACCAAACAAAAAAAAACCAACCAACAAACAAGAGGCAGTGGGAGAGCTATTGAAGACATGGCCTTGTACCTGGGTGAGCAGAGCACTCTAGGGAGAAACAGAAGAGTAATAGACTGGAGTTCTCTTCCAACCACTACTTACATGAAAAACCTCTTTAATATAAATTGCTTAAGCAGTTCTTGAAGCGGGAGGAAGTTTAGGGACCCACCCTCCTGAGGTGTATGATCAGTGACTCTCGTCTCCCTCATGTTGTTAATGTGAATCAGAATCACATGCACTTCTCTAGCCTGGCACATCCAAGATTAATGATCTTCCTTACTTCTCCAATTCCTTCAAATCTCTCCTTTAGATAGTGCAGTCTCGATTGATTTGTGGCCTTTGCTCATGTCCTTACATCTTGATTCAGACAGACAGTTTTTACGAGCTCTGCTTTAATGTACCTTTGCAAGTTTAAGTTGTTTTGCTGCACTTCTGATTTTATGCCTGCAGAGAGGAGAGAGCTTCTGAGGCCTGTGTAGGTAATTGGTAAATGCTGTAGAATATGCCGTAGTTAACTTGCAGAACTCTTTCCATGTTGCCTTTGCATCTAGTGGTGTCATTACCGCTAGACCACCTGCTGTGTTATCTTTGCACCAGTGAATGGGTGTTTTGCAAATGCGGTCCCTGGGCCATGGGATGCACACTCCTTCCTTTGGAGTATTTAAACTGTGCCCCTGAATCAGTACTAGCCAGTTTGTGATAATATTTCAAAGTATTATGCTGGAATTCCTTGAGATATATATGGCACATTATTATTTCAATAGTATTCTGTCAGTGCAGTGACTGCTTCTTGAATATAACCCTATGATTGTCTACATCTCTTCTATGTCGTCCTAATCCAACTAAACTTCACTGTCTGAGAAAGACTTTGCAGCCCTTACAGGTTTATTAACAGCTGGAATTTAATGAAAATTGTATGCCTTCTGAGATATCAGTGAGCAAATGCATGAATTGGTCTATTTTTGGTACTACAACGATAACTAGACTTAGTAAGGACCTCAAGTGGTGTTTGATATTCTAAGGGAGTGACTCTGGTGCTGTGGATTCTCCGTAGCTAAGTGTAAATTAATTGTTGAATTGTTTGTATCCAGCTTGCAATCTATAATTTGCCATTCTAAAGGATTTATTTTTTTTTTTAATAAAGGAGGAAAAATCTAAATCCAGGCAAGATATCAGTTGAATTTTGCAAGTCAGGGTTCCTGTGTGTCATATTTTTGTGTAGAATACAGAATCTACAAATCCATCGATTTCTTGACCAGCTAGGATGTGCACCACACTGCAAATCGCCCTATAGAGTGTCTCCAACCTTATACTAGAGATAACTGGTTTCTTCCTTGTGACTTTGTGTAACTAAATTACAAATGAAAGTAATGCTGTTACTACTCTGGCCTTAAGCACAGAAGTCTGTGTATGTGACTTGAGTTTGCACACATAAATTATACATAAATCTGTTCCAGGATTAAGGAGAACTGGTTTTTAGAAGTTTTAAGGAGAAGAATCATAAAGGCTTTTAAAATTCATTTTTTTTACCAAGTTCCTTTACAGAATCTCAAGGCTGAGGCAAGTGATGAAAAATCCATAAGAACAAAACTTCAGAACTAGAGAGTGATGTGATGCAAACATCCTGAGGCAGTGTTCATTCTGAAGTAGTCTTGTTTAAAGTATAAGGATTTTTCCCAGTGCATTCAGTAGTTTGTGCCGTCTTTCACCTATCTGATGGAGTTTTAGGTGCTTGCACGATACTCTTTCTAGGAGGAAATCGTTGCCAATGAAGTTTTAATGTTAACTTTCAAACAACTTTTCTTGTATGCGAGAAGATAAATCAAAAGATGACCTAGTAAGGTCTGTGCAGATCTGATACGAATTCCTCACCCTAAAGAGCCCACAATAAGTTCTAAATAGGAACCTTGGAACTTTAGGGATATTCAAAAGCTGTCTGGCTACTTGATTTAAGTAACCTGGCTTGAGCAGGGGTGTTGGATGAGGTGACCTCTAGAAATCCCTTCCAACAACAAAAATTCTGATTCAGCTATCAAACTGGTGCTTTATTCTAGCCTTATTTAATGAGGCATTTGCTTAATTAGGCACATAGGTCAATCAAGATCCATTGTAGAATCAAGACTCTTTCCTCTTTGCATCTTTCTAACAAAAAGTGGAGACTTTTGCCATGGAGGTAAATAAATAGAATATGGGTGACATCTACTTCAAATCTTATTGGAGAAAAATGCCTTGCATGCCTCATAAATGGTAACTGTGGGAGCGAGGGTTTCTGAACCTGTAATAATGAAGTCTGAAAACACAGGGTACTCTGGGGAGGAGGAGGAAGGGGGAGGAGGGCATTTCCTTCATTGATAATGTGCTCGTTTAGGTATTGCTGTATGACTGCTATTGCTCTTCTTGTCCCCATTGTAGTGAACTAGATACTTAAGTCCAAGCAAAAGTTCAATATCAAATGGCATCTCCAGCACATCGGACAATGCAAGTGCAGAAACTGTCTGGCAGGCCTACGTGTTGGCCTTCAACCAACTTCTTTTCCAGTTTACACTTCAGTTTCAAAGATGTTTTTGTTAGGGGATAACCTTCAAATACATTTCTTCAGTTAGGGAGGAAAGCGCTGCCTCATGTCAAGTGGTTTTGTTTTGGTTTTTTTTGTTTGTTTGTTTGTGGGTTTTTTTGTTTTTTTGTTTGAGCAAATCTGGGTGATAATGTGCACAACGTGAGGCTCTATAAAGCAGCAGCCCTTGAGCCCCAGCTCTCTTCGGAACTGTAACAGCACTCCACTTAAGCTAATAGGAACCACTGTAATTAAATCAGCAGCAGCCCACTTTAAGAAAACCCTGAACTCAAGGCTGAGCAGCCATTTTGTGGGATGAGAACTGGCAGGTTTTCAAAAGGATATCTGAGGTATGGGTCTGTTGTTATGGAGAACTTGCATCAGCTTCAGTGTGCTTCAGGTTGATTTCTTAACATGGACAAACTACCCTGCTGTACATATTCAGCACCTTTTCTCAAGCCATGTTGTTACAAGGATTTCTTCCTGGATAAATGTTTTTTTAAAGCGATAGTGAATAGTTTTAAAAGAAACAAAAGCACAATTCTGGGAGGGTATGATAGGAGTGTCTTATGAGGAACTCTTGCTCTTCAGAGTTCAACCTTCACATTGAGTGCATCTTTAGTAAGGCTTCACAGCTTTTGGGAAACTTGACAGCTTTTCACATGCTAAAGTTGTAAACTAATTTGCTTGTGTATTGCTTCATTCAGCAAAGCACTTTGGTTTGAGGTGAAATGTAAGCCTGTGCTTAGGAGAGTGCAGCCATCACCATATTTAAAAACAAAGCAGCTCCTCGGTGATTTATGGAATTGGTGACAAAACTCAAGGATAGATAATGCATTACAAGACAATATCACCCTTATTTCTAATAAAATTTCTCACCAAGATCTGTTCTTCCATTAAAAATGTAACATTTTCAAAGATTTGATCACAGCTATTTTGTAGTATAGTTTGAGGCTGCTGTAAGACTTCTAATAACAGCACAGTGACGTTGTCTTTGCAATGGTGAATCAAACAGTTTCATGCTCTTGGAGTCCAAACCAATTCACTTAACGTTAATTTGCATATTTCAAATCACCCAAGTTCTTCACCAAACATTAGGAGATTTCTTTCCAAAGTTGAAAGGAACAATTTAAATTCCCAAATAACATTGCTGGAGAAGTCCAGGTTATGTTCCTTTCAATATTAGGGTATTTTTCTTGTTAAAATGCTAATGGTAAAATGGAAGCTTACAAAACCATATATTCTTCTGTATCATTCTCTGTTGTTTATTCTGTTAATTAGTTGGCTTTTAAACAGTATATTCTCTTTTGGTGTTCCAAGTTGAGATTTCATTTTGAGATTATATAAGGACTTCTTTGTAGGCAATTCTATAATTATACATTTGCTTGTTTGTTATTTGATGCTGATACACAATTTCTATGATGACTATTCTGTAAATTAAAGAGGTAAAGAATCTGACTTCATATATATAAGTAATCAGTGATTTATTTAAGTAGGATGGAAGCAATATTGAAATGTGATGCGTAATGGACAACAATGTACTTTGCTCTAGAACAGTGAATTTTCTTTATAAGGGTTAGGGAAAGTTCATCTAGTTCAGCCTTTTAATTTGTTGAAAATCCTGAAGTACTTTATAATGGCTCTGCTCATGTTAGTTCAAATGCAGAATTAATGCAAAAAACCCAGACTTACAGAAGTGCAGCTTTACTGCAAATCCCCCAGACAGCAATACTGAAGAGTCCTTTGTTGGAGTAGACCTCTTCTAAAACACCGTGGGCTCTGCCTCTGTTACAGTCCTGAACTGAGGGCTTGAGAAACTCTTGCTGTGGGAGGTGAGACTGACTGTAGGGGAAGCCAGAAGAATCCTTGTTGAGGGAGTACAGACCATGTTTGTGTAAAAGGCACTTTAACAATGTTTTGTCTGTTGTTGTGGTTCATTGGGAATTTCTTTTAGCTGGATTAATTGACATATATGGGATGAAGTCTTAGTTCTTGGCCAGAGTGGATGAATTCTGGGTTATGGAATAGAACTCAAACCATACAAAAAGCTGTAGTTTTCCTATAATTCTAACGGTCTAGAAGTTAGTGTCAGAGGTCTCTCCTCTTTGTGCTGCATCTGTTTTTTCCTGGTGTGCTGCATCTGTTTTTTCCTGGTGTGCTGCAGTAGCACACAGAAGAAAAAACAAAACCAAACAAACTCTTAAAGCCAGCATCACTTCATGAAACCTTGTGGTACTCCAGAACAAAATTTTATTTCTAATGTGCTCATAGTAAATGAAAGGTAATGGATGTGTAGTTTGGAGGCTGCTAAACTAGGAGAAATGCAACATTCTCATTTACCAGTTACAGGACTACAGGAGGCAAATTAAGTCTAGTGGGTGATATGGCCATTTTGAGGCAGAATAAGTTTGGTTTAATGGCTATGGTAGGTGGAAAGTGAGATGGTAATTTGGCCTCTTGAAATGGAGAAAATGAATGCCAGAGAGCTGGGCAAAAAGCACTAGGAGGTACCAGAATATAATGAAGAATGCTGTCATAAGAATGCAGACCTTCTAGGTGCAAAGACATAATGCTGTTGGAAAGTTTCCAAATGCTGAATTTCTGCATTCACTTTTAAGCTCATTCTTTCTTAGTCATATTTGGCTGGAGTGTTGATCACTCTCTTCACCACAAAAGGTTGGGGGGGACCTGGGCTGAACTGATGTGATGTTAAATCCCTTCATCTGTGGGAGTTCCTGATGGTTTTGACCTTGTGACTGTGGCCTTGAAACAGCTGTTTTCTCCATATTTGCAAAGCCAATTCTCAAAGGGAGCTGCTGGCTCCTTTATGGGGGCTTTATGTACTGGAGTAGTTCCTTACTTCTACCTCTTTTCCACAAACATAGATATCCTTGCAAGGTGGAGTGCTTTAAATAATCACTGCTGAATTGTAAATGTTTGTTTGTTTTCTTTTGTCATATTTTTGACAGGCTATTTGCGATGATTTTGCTAATTGCCACTTGCAAGGAAGGATCCCACTTACCCTTTTCTCTCTACTTATTGCACGTACAGAAAATGTCATTTAGTTTTATACACATTTGCATGAAACACTACTGTTGCTTTGTAGGAGAATTAGCTCTAACTGCTTGACAGGAGAGTGCGTGTTTATATAATGTGTAGTAATCGTGACTATAAATACATTTAAACATCAGAGCTGAGTTGCTGATAATGCAGAGCTCTCGTCAGGATTCAGCAGGCTGCTCTACAGCTTGTAGGTTGGATGCGAGCGACAATGCGTTCGAGCCATCTGGAGCTGGCAGCTTTGGGGACCTTGGCTGCTGTGAGTGGGTAGAGTGGCAGTGTGCCTCTGGAGGATGCAGCTCCTGCTGCCTTCTCCCAGGCTTTTCACTAGTGTAAGGGAGTCACGTTGGCAAAAGCTGGAGGGATGGGGGACTTGGACCCAGCATCTCCTCTCTTCTTTCCCCAACAGTTGTAAGTAGAGAAGTGGAGGTGATAAGCAATGCCTATGCAATTAACCTACTGCCTCTTTATCTTGAGGGAGCTTAGAGATGACAGCAACAAGAAAAAGTGCAATTGTAAGCTTATTTGCTCCATTTGTTAACCGTCTGGGATATAAAGCCTCTAAAGTGAAGGAGCTGTCAGATTTCATTCTAGTTAACCCTGTGAAAACAAAAGACTTGATTTTAATTTCTTTCATTGGGCATTCAGTTTAGCAACAACCTTGGACAAAAAGCAGGATATATCCACATTGTCATAGGAGCTGATTACTGGCAGAGGGTACCAGTGGTCAGCAGGGCTCCTGCTGGAGGACAGGGGAAGAGGTCATCAAAGGGTGAGAAACTTCATTGACTCAAGTTGGCCCGTGCTGTGAAAGGTGATGGATCCACAGCTTGGAGGCTGCTAAACTAGGAGAGATGCAACACTCTCCTTCTCCAGTTATGGAAGGCAAATTAGGTCTAATGAGTGATATGGCCGTTTTGCAGCAGAATAAATTTGTTATGATGGCTTTGATAGGGGGGGAGGTAAGATGCTAATTTGGCTTCTTGAAATGGAGAAGATGAATGCCAGAGAGCTGGGCAAAAAATACCAGGAAGGGGCAGAATATAATGAAGATGCTGTAGCATGCCTGGTAGAGTTTTCCTGGAGTTTGCACTGGAAGATAACAGCCAGGATACATCTTCAGAGTTTACATAAGAATGCAAGAAAAAAAAAAAAAAATGCAAGAACAACTGGCACAAATTGTGACGGCTTAAGGTACTAGAAATGTTACAATGAATAATGTAATGGGGGATTGTAAGCTTTGCTATATAGCACTGGAAAAACTTGCTTTGCCGTTGGTTTGTAACTGTGGAAACTAGGCTATGTTCTTCTTTGGATATTTTTTTTTTTAAATTTAGCAGATTAGAGTTATGCTAGCAAGGCTGAGAATTGGTGTTGCTTCCCCCCTGTTCACTAGTGAACAAAAGTAAAGAAATTAAGGAAGATAAATTACTTGGAAGGAAAACCAAATAACAGCATCTTACAGCAGGGAGACAGATTTTAGACTGAAGCAACATTGACTCCAATAAAGCAAATGTATTTTAGAGGAGGAAAGTATTTGTTTCTGAAGGAAGTGAGGAGGAAGATGCTCCAGTACAGATCAGAGAGGGGGATGAAAAAGCCAGTATCAAGGATGGGACAGAAAACACTTGATTATATAAAGCAGCTGTAGGAATTACCTGCTAAGCAGGCCCTTCACCTTAGTGGGAATCTTTTGTGATGTACACAGGCTTGGGCTCTAGCCTTGAGAAACCCCCGTTAGATGTTGAATTAGCTCTCAGGAATGTATATGAGTTAGAAAGAGGTGTGGTTGCCCCCAGGAAAAAGGAATAGTGGGAACTAGCCCTTGCAGTGTGGAAGTTTAGCGTTCTGCACTACTGAGAATCAGGTTGCTTTGGTGCCAAAATATGGATTTAGTTGCTTAAAATTAAGTCTGCCTGTGTCCCAGTTTCCCCATCTGTAAAATGTATTACAGCAATTTCAGCTAATCCTATTAAATTGTAGTACTAGTGTTTCACTATTAATATATCTACAAGGACATGCATCATGGTAACTTTACCCCATGGTGACTAAAATGTCTGCAGTAGCGCAGTATAAAATAATCAGAGCCTCTGGGACTCTGGCGCTCTCCTTTTTTAATTGGTTGACTAGAAAGAAATTATGCCAATTTTCTTCAAGTAAAGATCTGGTCTACCCTCACCATGCAGGGGGGAAAGCAACCTATTTTTCAGACTAAGATTTTTCTACTTTCTCTCAACCCTGCTGTTTCAGGGTAACAAGCAAGCAGGATTTGATGAGAAAGCTTTGTCTTTCCTTTGCCTGTTAAACTTGTGAATTTTTTTTTTTTAATGTTTTATCTAACATGGTTCAAGGAAGGACTTGGGTGCCTTCAAAATGCAAAGACTGTGTGTAATGAAAAGACTTCCTGCTAGGCAAGGAAAAAGCTTCAGAGGTAATTATAGCTCCGTTTCTTCAGCATTTTGTTCCATTTAGTGTTTTATTAAACCTCTCACCTGATCTTTGGTGTGTGCATGATAAAAGGAAGTTTGTAGTGCAGCCACCTCTGATAGATGATATAATCCTTTTAGCAGGCAGGATGTAAAATAGGTCCCATAACACATGAGGATTTCCTCAGAAATCTCTGGCAAGGCTAATTATTTTTTTCCTAGCCACTGAGCAATCACTATCTCTCCCACAGTTACTAAGTGCTTCTGACCTTCAATATTTCTTCTACACTTGTGCAGAGATTGCGCCTAGAGTCCCTCAAGGACACAGCACCTGGGTTACTGTTTCAAAGCCGAGATCTCCATAAAGGACACAATTTTTAACTGAGGCAGTTTCTGCTGTTCGGTGCATCCTTTGAAGACAGTAGCATAACATGTTGCATTGCCATAAGAAAAAAAAAAAAAAAAAGCCTGTGTTCTTTGAACTCCATTATATTAATAGATACCATTAATACCCTGTTGATTGCAGTGGCAATGCTGTAATTACAATATATCTAAAATGTCACTGTTGGAAGGATTGTAGAGAAAGGTTATGGCACAATTTTGAAAGTAGGTGCTCATAGCATGCTGCTTGAATAAATCACTAGACAAATGGGAGACAGTGTGACCCAGAGAACTAGGTCCCTAACCCTGGAAAAACATCCCAGACTGGTACTGAAGCCACAGTAAGAGACGACAGCCTGCCTCCTTCATAACCTGAAATTGTGAACTTGATGATCTGTCAGTGGTCCATGATTCAGAACGGCTGGGAAAACTGATGTCGGGGGGGTGCCAAGCAAACAGTGATAGCCTGGCATTCAGTATCTGGTTCAGCTAACTGAGCACAGGCAAGCTGTCTCACCTCTCTCTGCCTCTTCTGTGCAGCCACTTCCATTTCCTCTGCTTAGGAGCTAAAGTTTAATTACAGTAAGTGCTCACCAACATGTGGTAACATTTTGGAGGTTCAGATTTTTTCCAGATATCCTGAATATGTTCATCTTTTCTGCCTGCTTATGGGTACTTGGTAATGCTGAAGATTATTCTCAAGGTCTCCAGAAACCTTTAAAATCAGAACTCATTTGCAAAAATGAGCCATAACCTTCTTGAAGTATTCATTATTTAATAAAATTAATCTGCAGTTAGATATCTTTACTGTAATTACTGTATGTACAAGGGCTGAAATCTAAATGCAATGAACAGGTGCTGAGAGCTTAAGACTCAGGTCATATGTAATTTGAAAATGAATATTCTACCTCTTAATTTTAATAACAAGTTAAATATTACTTGTTCTAGTGCTTCATTTGAAAACAATTTCACCAGAGATGAGTTCTGAACCATTCCCTTTACCACTCCTGAACAAGGAGCTCCTGCAACTTGAAGCTTGGTCTCGCTGTTTAATGTTCTTCTGCTTCAAACACTGATTTTTACCAGCTTCACCCTTCTCTCTCAACATCTCCAGAAGACAGGTGATGACCTAGAGCAAAATACTTGGGCATCCCAGCCCTGCACATAGGTTTGGGAACCTCAGGATTCCTTGTGAATGGGAAACCAAGGCTTGAATAAACATGTTCCTCGCTGTTGTAGGTACTTTCTCTTTCAAAACATTAAGTGTCTGACTGTATCATTTAAATAAATAATCACAAGAGACACATTTCCATTCAGTTGACAGCCTGTTTCTCAGTAATTTTTATGGTTCCCCAACCAGAGTTTGATATACCACATATACAAAATAATTACAATGAAGCAAAGTGTGTGTTTGCTTTCTTTGAGGGGTACATTTTTCAAATATTCCCTAGGAGAGAGTTTTACCTAACCCAGGAACTTTCAATGCTGTTATAGCTCTAACTGAAACAGTAATGATGCAATTAAATATTAAATCATCAATCACATGTTCTGCATTACTATTTAGTTAGATGAAGAACTCCCAAATGAAAAGGGGGAAAAAAACCCAAACCAAAACAATCACCACAAAAAAAACCCCAACCAAACAAAGGAGAAACCACCAAAACCAAACAAAAGATGACAGATCGCTGTGTGGCTTTCACAGTTTTGTCAGACTAAAAGTGGAGGAGGCCTTAAGTGAGTTTACTGCTCCCAAATGTGGGACTATAATGAGACACCATTGAGGAACTGTGGGGAGAATACAAAATCACCAACAACCTACAGTGCCTAACAATACGATCCACTTCCATAAATCTAGACTATAAGCACTGCCTTATCTCATGCAAATAATACATGTTTTTTAGAAAACCCATTGCTGATGCAGGGTAGAGCAGTTTTAGAGGTGGGAGGATGTAGCATGGATATTAAATAACTTCCTGAGAGTTTTACAGGAAACTGGAGCACAACTGCTCCAGATTGAATCCAGGAATTCAAACTCAGGTCTCAACTTCTAGAGGTTTTCTAGAAACTAATCAACCATCTTTCTGTTGTAGTAATTATAATAATACTTGTGATACCTGATGCTCCAGAAAACTATTCCAAAGGCATGCCTGGGAGCCCTGCTAAAATAATGCTACAACATTGAGATAATAAATGTCCAAAATACATTTCCTGTCTTTCTGTGGTGTTGGATGGTTCAGGTAATGAAGCTTTTCTATGTATTCTAGATCATTTCTTATTTATAACTTGTGGGTTTTTTTTTTTCTTGGGAGGGGAGGGAGTAAAACAGGAGGAGATTCTCCAAAGTATGAGACCATTCCATACTACTTCTAAAGCCTTTATATTGCTGGAATAGCTCAGTAAAGCTCCTGCGTAATGAAAACCTGAGTCACTCAAAATATGATATTACTTTTACTAAAGGTAATTTTTAAAAGTGCAGATATACTCAGTAGGGCTTGATCCTTGTAGCTAATGAGATCTTTCCTTTTCTTTGCATTTACCTGGAGTTTTGCATTTCAGAGACACTTCTACAAGCTCTCTGTAGAGACTTGCTTTACAAGCTTTTACACTGGAGACAGTCTGTGGTCTATCCCCTTTCCTTTGACAAAATCTTGCTTTCATTACTATTTGTTGTATGTTTTCTTTCAAGTAATTCTTCAACTGGAACTTCATGTTCTGCCCTTTTTTTTAGTAGCAATTTAACTGTTGTGACCTGGAAATTTGTCCTCTTGTCTAATTTTTAAGGAGAGCTTATTTATGGGAGCTTGAGCTCCCATTGCATTAGAAATGAGGTAGAATGAATGAAGGCTTACTTCTCCCATCCGCTCTCTTGTATAGTTTGTATGCAGTAACTGCTTGCAGCTGGATACTCCAGCGGTTGCTGCATTTCAGAGGTTCTTAGACTATCCATTTATAACTGAAAAGCCAGCATTTTGCCATAACCCCAGGAAAGCATATATGTTTTGATGTCAAAATTGCATGTGCTAGAAAGTGCATCATCCTGTACATTCTTTCTCTATAACAGAGCTTATTTCTATCTACTTCTGTCATTGTGACTCCATTTTTAAATTTTATTTATTTTTTAAATCTAAGCATTTGATTGATGTGGTGGGTGGATATGTATGACCTATTACTGCTTTCAGGGCCAGTAAAGGTTATGCTAGAACACTCCAACATATCTTAGCATAGATTTGTTGAAGTCAAAGGAGCAGTGATTAATTAAACAAATGATCATTTGGCCTTAAAGGTGATCCAGCCTGTTGGAGTGTTCTGGCTGATAAACAAAAATGATGGTTTTGTTTTACTACTTTGTAGAGTCAGAGCAAAGCAGGCTCTGCAGGGATGCTGAAATTGCTTGCAGCAATGGTTTCTGTAATATGAATCCAAATAAGTGAACAGATAAAGCTTTCCAGAGGGGTAACCAGCTCGCAGGGAAGAATCCCTTTCTCAGACACCTTAGATATGTTTTTCCAGCAGCAGAATTTCTGGAGAGAAGCAAAGAAGCTGAGTGGTACAGTCTCCAGGCTTGCTATGGTCTTGTTCAGAGTCCGTGCAGGCAGGAGTTGTTAGAACCTGCTGCACAAATGGCTTCTCCACTGCCAATTCCCAGCACATCATGTCCAGTGACAGAGAACAACTTGACAGAGGGAAGATGTGGCCAACTAAAGTATGGCACTTTACACAGTGATGCTGTGATAGGCTTTGCCTCTATTTCTTCTACACAGGCTATAGGCTTTTCCTGTATTTCTTTAGTGGTGGCACTGGGGGACAAAGCCTCTTAGCATTAGATTGCAAAGACTTAAATCTCTGTCTTATTAGCATTTGTCTAGCTTACTCTTTTGAATGCTTTAGGAGGACATATGTAAACTAACTACAATTCCTGGTGAGTTTTAACAGGGTACTTTCGTGGGTGAAATCAATATTAGATTATACTGCCTGTTATTCAAAATTTCTCTTTCAGCGACAACCTTTTTATACATGAGTGCAATATTTAACTATGTGCTTGAGGTAGATCCTGTGCTTGCTAGATCTAGGCTTCATTACAGAAGTGACTGAGAAAGAGTGGTAAATAGACCTCACCATAAATGAAAATGGTTTCCTATCTGTACACTCCTACAAACTGCTCTGTTGTTGATCTGGAACGTTGTGTTATGGTTATTAAGAATGAACTGCAAGTGTTAAAGAAATAGCAAGTTCATAAGAAAAAGGAAATAGTATCTCCATGTGGTTTCAGCACTTAGTGGTGTCAAAAAACAATTCTTCACCTCATCTTTCAGAGGAAAGGGCAAATAGCTCTACTGAGTGCCTCTGTTAATTTTGGGCTCCTTCAGTTAAGAGCAAGGTGTCAGCAGGAAATGGTATTTCTTCAGTCATGTGCCAGGTGTTGTAACCTTCTTTTGTCTTTGTTCTTGTAGCTGGTAAAATGGGGTAACTATTATATTTGTTGCTTACCTCATTGGGTAACCTAGGACAGATATCCTACAACAGCAAAGATAATAATAATCATAGCATTTCCCCAGAATGCTTTAATCTTCAAAATGCTTTACAGATAGTAATTAAAAGTTGCAAGTGAATGGAGAAAAATATCCCAGCTACTGCTTAGTCCCATGCAAAGTGCCGGATAAGTGGTCGCATGATGGCTGATGGCATAACAGTGTCGACAGGTGTCAGCCAAGTGCCACCACATGAGCTGCCCACAGCAAAGCTGCAGCTGCACATTTTTCATCTCTCTTGCAAGGCAGAGGATTATTTCGGGTGGAGAAAATGTCTGCCTTCTGGATGCTAATTGAGCTTGATAAC
Source organism: Ceryle rudis (assembly GCA_033439905.1). NCBI lineage: Eukaryota > Metazoa > Chordata > Aves > Coraciiformes > Cerylidae > Ceryle > Ceryle rudis. The sequence goes on from JAAGNO010024593.1 coordinate 40,325, forward strand.
CAGGCTTCAGTGACATAGAATTGAGAGACATAGAAAAATCTGAGTGCTGCTGTGCAAATTGCTGCAAATGGTGTTAGGGCAGGCTGCTGGGAGCATGTTAGTGCAAGCTGAGCCAGAATGCATTGCCGCTCTTCTCTAAATGTGTTTGCACTTCTGCATTCACAGAATCACAGAATTGCTCAGGTTGGAAAAGACCTTCAAGATCATTGAGTCCTACCTCAATCTAACCTTACTGCCCTAACTCTAACAACCCACTGCTAAACCATGTTCCCGAGCACCACATCCAAATGATTTTTAAAACATGTTCACAGATAGTGACTCAACCACTTCCCTGGGGAGCCTGTTCCAGTGCTTAACAACCCTTTTTTAAGAGAAGTTTTTCCTGATACCCAACCTAAACCTACCTTGGCGCAACTTGAGGCCATTTCCCCTTGTCCTGTCACAACTGACAAGGAACAGGCTGAGGATAGTTTCTTTCTTGGGGGACTGACTCTCCGTAGCCTTATGAATAAGGCAACACCAATACCTATGTCTGATAGTATCTGTGCTTCCATGACTAACTGCTTTCTGGTAATGAAGTTGGCTTAGTGATTAGAGTGTTGATTTGATTGAAGTAAGCGTCTCCTTTGGCTTCTGTATGTATGAACATAAGAGCAGGTCTGTTACATCAGCCTAGTCTCAGACTGTAATTGATATGAGTATTTATCTGTGCAATCACATAGGGGGAATAATAGGGTTGAACCCTGCTTGTATTTTATAGACTTCATGTCATAAAGTTTGATTCAAGCAGCTTGAAGGGCAGCGCATGTCTCGGCATGATGACTTTGCCATGCACTACATCTCTGGGGAGAGAGTGCATCTGTTATCTGCTTCTTTCATGTGGACCCTGTCATAATCAGTAAGAACAGTTCATTGCATAGAAATTATTTGTGCAAAGGACATGAGTATCCATTTCTTCTAGTTTACTCCCAAAGCATTAGAGTATTTTCTTTCTGTATTATGATCAATCATTATATAGCAGTGTGCCTAAAGAATATTTAACTACAAAATACTGCTATCTCTGATGATTCAAAGCTATCTGAAATGCTACCTGGAGTCATAATTATTAATCTGATATAAATTATATTTCCTGATAACATTTAAAAAGCAAACAAAAACCCCAACCAAACAAAAAGCCCCCAAAAACTCAGACACCACCACCACCCAAAAAATGACTCCAAAACACAAACAAACAAAAAAAATCCCCAACAAACCAACCCAAAACAAAAATCCCCAACAAAACCTCAATAACAATGAAAACACAGACCCCGAATAGTTTCTGTCATTGTTGGGTGGAGGTGGAGTGTTTGTGGCTTGTTTCTTCCTTTTTTTTATTTCTTTTTTTATTTTTTTTTTATTTAAAACCCCTCCAAACTTTAATATGTATAAAGCAATTCCAACCCCTTTCACAAATGTTTTTAAACATAGATGCAGGTTACTGGTGAAATTCTGTATATACATAGTAACAGGAAGATTAGAAGGTATTGGAAGTAAAACTGAGTCTTTTGAGTGAGACTATAAAAATTTCTATAGAAATGTGTAATTTTGAGCTGCAATGGAGCATTCTTTTATATTTTTTAGATATTCAAATCCCCAGTTAGGATTTTTCCTATGTAATCTTAACTTCATTTTAACTTTCTATACCGAATATCCGAATAAAGATCTTTTCTTCTCTATTTCAGTTTGCAGAATAAACACCCCGCACACACACACATCCCGCCTCCCAAACTATTGATTCTGTGCCTCACTCCAGCTCTCAGGACCACTCCCTTCCTAGAGCACTTAGTGAGTAATTCTCTCAATGTTTCTTGGTAATGGACCATTATTCTGAGACCTTCAGCACTGGGAAAGAAATACATCCTCCTGCAGTGGGCCGGCTCAAGATTGATGTGCCTCTTAAATTCTGGAAATAGGTCTCAAGTGTGCTATCCTTTTGTCCCGCAGGGAATTTCAATTCCCAAAGCACAAACTCCTCCAATTCGATACAGGGATGTTACTGGAAAGCAGAACTTTATCCTACTTGGAACTTTTCTGTTGCCATTATCACTGTTTTGGCTAACAGAGTTTATTCAAGCCCCTAATGAAGGTCTCAACTCAGAAGCTGTTTTGCAATCAACCTGTGATCATATGCGTACATATTCCATATGTTTTAAGAGTGGAGATGGATCATAAAGCCCAGAAGTAACTTCTCAAATAGTTTGTGTAGGCTGACCTTCAATTTTGCACTGAGATAATCTTTGGAGAATTGTTTAGGGCAAAAGGACAGGAAAAAACAAAACAATCAAAAACAGAAAAAAAAATCCCAAACCAAAACCAGCCAACAAAACTCAAAAAAATCTGTCATGGTATTGTCCCATACTGTCTCATGGGAAAGCCTGTCATCTGCATTCAAACTTATTTGTGAATAAAATGATGTAGTTTGTTCCAGGCTGAAGCACATGCACATGTTTACGTGCAAGCTGGACAACTGGGGGACCTGAGCACTGGAGTGAAGTAGAGAGCAGCTGTATGGACATGCCAAAATATTCTTGCAGCTGTGACTAAGTATTAAGTTCAGTTTATGGTTAACAACTGCAGCATGTTAGAATCATCCCCACTTATCTTTTTATGCAGGCAATACCATTTATATTTTGCATTCTATGTCCAGGAATCTTGTAGTTATTAAAGAAAATTAGACAGAAGTACATTAAACTCAATTTATGTCATTTTCATTAATGGTGGCAAGCTAAAAGTATGTATTTAGGTTTGATCAAAATTCAGTGTTATTGAGCTTGCCTGTCTCTTAAACACTGCTATGGTTAAAAACCTGTTAGAAGCAAATCTGACAGTTTGTGGCTGTTTAGTACTTGCACTGTTCATACAGCAATAGAAATCCATTCTTGAAAAGCATTTGTTTTTGAATTACCCCATAACGACCTCCTGTTGAGGTAATAACATATTTGGACACCACAGTATTTTGCGACATTTCCCTGAATTGTAGCATCACACTTCTTAACTATTTATTACAGGAGGAATATTAGCATGGGCTGAGGCTACCAATTTCTGTTATGGTTGAATGACCTGAGCAGTTGCTGCTGAAAAAAGATTCCCAGGAGGTGAAGGCTAGATTTGATGTGTTGCAGTCCCTTAAAAGTCTGCAATTAATTTCCATTGGTATTTTACTGCTGCAACTATCTTCTTGGACTAAAACATTTGCACCGTGTTCTATGGCCTTTGTTCAGAAGTTTTTCTGTCTTTTGCGTAGGTCAGTTTTTGTTGATGAACATTTCTGTATGTTTTCAGAAGAATAATTTCAATTTAGTATTCCTTCAGAAGTAGCATCAGTATGCTCTTTTTGATTTAAAACAATCCTGTTGAATATAGATTGATTATTCCAATTTCCTAACATCTATGGAATCTACAACACTTTAGCGCAGGCCGAGGAGTATCGGTACGCCGGTACCGTCAAAACGCAGCTGCTGTGGATGCAACTACACAAAGCGTCTTTTATCCTTTCATCCCCTTTCCTTTCCAGCCTCTGGTCAAAAAACTGCATCAAGCTAGTGATTAAGCTGGGAGGACTGGTGCTGGGGTTTTTTTATGTTGCTGTTGCTTTCAAAGAGAAGCAGTTTCTCTTTACCTCCCCAGAGATACGTAAAGCTTCACTGTTGCATGGGAAAGGTCTGCCTTGCCAAACCATTCTGTCAGAGGGCTTTTGAGGCCATCGGTGCCTTTATTCTGCAAGTCTTTGGATGGGACATCATTAATGTCAAGAGACTCCTCTGACAGTCTGTTTCCATGTTACTAGCAGAATGTTCTCCGTTTTAAGATCATACTGGGTTCAGTAAGCACTGTCCTTCAGTGGACATCTGCCATGAAGTGGCCCAAGCAACGTATGGGTAGCTCATTTGCAAATGAATTAACACATTTTGATCAGCTCTTCTGCACCTGGAATCACATCACATGGGTTTTGCAGTGGATGTAAGAGACGCATCAGCTGTTAGAATGGTACACTACAATTATCTTAAACCGGCCTGCTAACAAGTGTTAGCATTCTGTCTTCTGGATACGTAGCTACCCAGGCTCTATGAGAGCCAATAAACCTATTATAGCTCTAGACTGTGTTCTGAAACTGTTGTGACACAATTCAGTTCCCTGTCAAAGTGCCTAAATAGAAGGGGAAGAGAGGAGTGAAGACTTGACATCATTTTGGAGCTGAGAAAATACAGAGACTGAGACTTATTATGGGATTTTTAATTTAGCTTATGCTGTCTTTTACTTTTTTTTAACTGATATGGTATTTTTGCTATAACAACATGTTTAGTCTATACCATGCTATTCAAAATCTTAAACTTATGCTGTGTGGCGCATGTTCACCAGCATAATACTCTTACTGGCTGAATAAACATTACTCCTGTAACTTGGTTACAGGAGCCAAAGCTTGTAAAAATGTGTTTTAAAATATACCTTGTAGAGTGTCCAAACTATATGCACTTTTTGGATTATGGGTAGTGCAAAAATTGAAAACAGCAAGGGATCATGCATCATGGTGGAAAGGTTGGAGGCAAGCATTATAAGCAACATAAATTTGTTTGAAGACCTAATTTTTCTATTGAAAAGGGCTTCATGGTAGTTTGGCTGTACAAAGTGTACAGAGGACCTAATCATGCTGTTCTGGAAAATGTGATAAAGGACTTGGATTATTTTTGCATGGAGTATGGGAATAATCATAATAAAACTCAAAAAAGTATTTTGCAAATATTAAATGAGAAATTATCAAAATACTCCTTTCAGGAAGGAAAATATTACTGCCTCAAGAAATTGCTGGGTTAAATAACTTGTCCAAAGCCAATGACAAAAAAATTCAACAAGGGTCAGACCAGATTTGTCATTGCAAGATGAAAAAGCAAATGATGTTAAGAGTTGCAGTGGAGTTCCTCACCCTGAACTCCTGTGCTGTCTAGAAATCTTTGGGCTTGATGGTAGCTTCACCTACAGGACACGTCTTCAGGAAATGTCATAAATACACTGTCAGCTTAGTTGCCAGGGGAATGGAACTGCTGATGCAAAGCAGAATGTGCTGCAGTATTGTTTCATGGCAAGTAACTCGTGTAAGCAAAACATCCTAATGGAGACAAAGCACTGGGGTAGGCTTCCCTACACCAAAGGTAGACAGGCTCGAGCCCATTTCTGCAATCCAGCTCCTTATAGCTGCGTTGTGGTGCAGACTGCAGAACTGCTTCTCCATTAGGATTTACAGCACGAGATCTGGCAAGAGTGGGCAACCACAGGGATTTGACTTCTTTGGCAGCAAACATACAGGGAGGCTTTTCTGTCTCTGGGGGAGGCTCAGCAGTAGCAGTGGGTATAAATTAGTAGGTTATGAGAGTCTGTTACAAAGCTGTCCAATGTTAATCTCATTGGATGTATCTGTATTTAGAATTATGTTTCTGCTGATAGAGGCTCGCATAGGAACTATGTTTGTGTACCTCCTCATTTGCATGTTAATGGGGTTCTCCTGGGCTTTTCCTTGATCTTTAACAATAGGAAAGCCTGGCTAATTGAAATTTATTTGAAAAGGGTTTATTTGCCTCTTGGGCTAGGGACAATAGACTATAACAGCTGAGAAAGGCTGCAATGCTCATGTTAGCAAGTTAGTGAGTTAGGTTTTAATACCTGAGCATACCCCCACTGGCAGGATAAATTAACAAAGGAGGTGAATAGTTTACACTGATCCTCCTCATGGTAACCACCCTAAATTGGTTTGGGTCCAGCCTGTTCATGTAGTGACTGCTTCGCAGCAGCTGTGGTGGGAATTGTTGATTTTTAGTGGAATAAAGGACCTGCATGTAAAACTTTCCATGTGACATTGTTGTACATTTCTAACAGATGAATCTGGCTCAGGAATGTAGGTATGACAGCCCACCAAGATCTGTCCCAATTACCACCACTAATACTCATTAAAAAATTGAACCTGAACAACTGAATTGTCCTTAAGTACTATACATTGAATCCTGGCTTTATTCTAACATCTCTGATTTTCTAAACCTCTTACTCCATTGTCACTGGTACAAGACACTTCTATTTCAGGTCTTTGTGGAGTCTTGAATATAGCCCCTTGCTTTTGACAAGTTTCCTGTCCAGAAATGCTGGAAAGTGTTGGTGAGTCGAGACAGTTGTAGCAGGTTCTGAGAATTATCTTTATGACAGTTCTGAGAATTATCTGGCTGGGAATATTACAATGGCTCAATTTATCAGCTGCCCCTTTTGCCAGCACTGTCAGTCAAATTGGAGCTGGGGGTCAGGATTTCAGTGTGGAAATAACAATTTGGGTGAATGATGATTTGTTGGGGGGGGAAGAGTTGTGTATTTTTACTACTTATCCTCTGTGGCCTGTGTTTTCAGCTAACTGTGGGAGAGCTATTCTGATGTGGGCCTTCTGGGGTCTGTTAAAAAAAAACCTAAATAATGAGGTTTCTTTCTGTCTAGTTCATCACCAAAAAAAACCCCACTTCTGGGTCTGATTACTGTTTCACTAATCTCTGCGGTTTAGAACTTGCCTGTGATTTGATGGTCTCAGTCCATCTTTTTGCAAATACTTAATTGCTGGGTCTTATATTGAGATTTTTGATTATGAAGAGTTCGTTGTAAGGCAGATAACACATTTCCTCGTACAGAACAGAGGATAATCACAGCTGAAGCACAGCTGTCAAAATAAAATGAACACAAAGTGCAGCTATTGCTATAATTGTGTTTATATACTCATTGCATATACTTCATATATTGAATGACAAGCAGATGAGAAAGTAAATTCCCACTGATGAGGAATGGTAACCAGATTTATTTGACTTGAGTGAGTTTATTGGCATCTGCCTCTGAGGGCAGCTCTATGTAACCAAAGTACATCATGGTCCTCATAAAAAAGAAAAAAACAACAACAACAGGTAGATTCTGATGTTGTCCAGACTGACTGCACACTGCAACTTCAGGTTAGCTACAGTGCTTCATTCTCAACAACTACTACTTTCGTTTTGACAATGTATCATTGCAAATGGGCAGTCAATCTTTGTAAAAAATATAATGGAGGAAGCCCAGTCTTGCTGTAACTGACTGCAGCAATAACCAAGTAAGGCATGAGAGAAAGTGTTAAATGCTTTTCAGGTATAAATCCACTGTACCATGTATAAGTAAAGCTGACTCTCTAATAAGGAAATACAAAATAATGTTCTGAGATTTTTATTTTTCCGCTTGTCTCTGCATCTGTTTGGAGGGTGGTTTTGCTGTTGACTAGAGATGATGTCAAAGTAAGCGGCAGATGTGCATCCTGAAGTATACTGAGATACTCTTAGCTCAATCTTTGTATTTAAAGTCCTTTGGAAAGTTGAAAGAGAGAGAAATAGAATATCAATAGCCAAACGGGTTGGTAAACTCTGCAAGCACTTTAGATCTACCCTTCAAAGAAAGAATGTGACAAACTTTAAATTGGTCCTAAGGGAGCTGCACAGGACCAGCATCAAATAGAGCATTTAAATTAAAGTGTGTCAGGAATTTTTTTTTTCCTGCCAGCTGTAGCTTGGAAACTCTTCAGAATGGATAAGTCTGGATAAGTCTTGCTGGGTGGAACTGCACCATATAGTATAACTTCTTATTTTTGTTGTTATTATCTCTGTGGCTTTAAGGTGATAACTTGTCTGTGCTGGAGCTTAAAGCTCATAGCTTCTAAAGGATCATTCTGAGAGTGTTTTAATGGTTGCAGCAGTGGGTTACCGTGGGTTACCTGGGAGCATCCTGTTTGCCTAGCATCTCCCGTATGCGATTTCCATTTTCTTGGACATGCCTTGCACCCTAAAACCAGGCTATGTTTAAACATTTTCTTCCACCTTGTCATTTTTGCATCCCAAGCATTTTTTTTGTTTTCTTGCATGCTTTAGAAATTTGCCGCAAACTTTCAGAGCTTGCTTAGAATTCTTCAAATTCTTTCTTGAAATCTGTTGCTGTGCTGTTTTATAAAACCTAGTGCTTAGGATGCCCCTAGGCTGTATCAATACCATATCCATCATGCTGACTAAGGATTTGTCTGCCCTGCATGGGCGAGTGTTGTACAGGGACTTCCAAGGCCCTGTTAATGTGATTGTGTGTCTTCTCACAAAGTGTAACATCATGCAGAGAAATGAAATGAGGTCCAGTCACCATCTGACTGCTATGTCTTAACTAGCAGGCCCTGGCTTTCCACTGTACACTGATATTTCTTGGGGTAGCAGCTCTACTATGGGATCTAGATCTGTTGCTGTTGGTTTCTTTTTGTGATATCTTGACTTACGTGGAAAGCTTTTGTTCTTTTTGTTCAGTGTATAACAGAAAATTTGATCCTGCATAATGACTGGAGGTTTGGGGTGGCTGTAAGAACCAAAACCAGTGAGGTAGCTCTTTGGATCTATATCAGGTTCTGGACATTGGAAGCTACTGAAGTGTCAGTGAGATCCCACACAGGCAAAGGTTAAGCATGATGTTAATTTAGTTAAATGTCATAAAGCATATGATTATTCCTATTTAAAAAGAGGAAGAATTAAAAAAAAATGACTTTTGCAGAGAAAATATTTCCCTTTGCCACCGTTTTAATTAAGTATTGGGGGGGTGTGTGTAACACGGACTAAACTGATTATACTTGCCTAGAGTAATGGAGCTGGAAGCTGAAATGAGTCTATTTTTTCTTGTCTCAGTATATTAAGAATAAATGGGGGGATTGAAAGCAACAAGAGTCCTTCATACAAGCATTTCAAAAGCCTCAAAAGGGAATTTTCAAAGGCGTATCCTGCTACAAATTTTACCTTAAGTGTTTGTGCATCTATTTCAGCAGTTGATTTTTAATGTATGTTAGAGTTCATCTATTAAGTAATGGTTGTTATGCATATTTGTACATGGCAGACAGTGAAATAGAAAGTTTGACAGGCTTGCTGTGACTGATTAAATTCTTTTTCCACTTCCATTAGAGTTCTCAATCTCACCTTGAAAATCTCATCCCACACCCTTGATGTGATTTTTTTTAAGTGGCACTTATAGTGTGCATAAGAAACACAGTAACTCCTGTAAGCTCTGTATTTAATAATGAGACCGAGAAGATACTTGCAGGTAGTTCCTAGGAAATAGTAATGAAATTCCAAACAGAATCATCTAACACTGTCAGAGATTCGTGGTGGTGGGTCTACTCCCTTTTCAGCAAACACGTGAGAAGCCAACGGTGCTATTTCAGCAGGACTGTAAAATGGAAGATACACCCTTTTTCAAGGCTATTTCGTGTCTGCATATGCTTGGATCAGCCCTTCTGTTTTGAGTTCCTAGAATATGATTTAATGAATAATGAAGAGCTGCAGTGCTTAATTGGGCATAACTGCTTTTGGGGTGCTTGCGCCTGCAGTGATGTCTGATGAGGTATCTGCACTGGGAAATCCAGGGTTAAATGTAAGAGGAGAGATGGGGGAAATTGGCGGTTTCCAGCCTTCTGAGGTGCTTTCTGCATTCATCACCTCCACTCCTTTAGCTGTTATCTCTGTTGAAAGAAAGGCTGCCCCAATAGTACTAGAAAATGAGGCTTCTTTGGAATAAACAATGATTTATTCAACTTAGTGCTGTACTGGAAAACTGGTTTAGAAGACAACTTTAAGTGTTTGGGATTTTTTTTAATGTTTATCTGAAAATTAAATGTATTTAGCTCTAGTACCAAGCTGTATTAGCTGTAGTACCAAGAGGAACACAATTCACCAAAAAGTTTTTGTAATCCCAACAGTGGGATGTCAATACCAGCACTGAAGCATGTACATCAATCCTGGACTGATTCCTGGGTTGTGAGGTGTGGATCTTAAGGATGGACATTTGCAGAATACAGTCTAGATCATAAAGGTTGGAGTTTTTTAATGGAAATTTCTGTAGATCAAAATATACAGCTCTGGCAATTTTACAAGTCTCCAAATTCATATCAGTTTTTCTTAAATGGTTTCTCTGGAAATCTTCACCTTTTAGATAATATCCCCCAATTCAGAGGGTTTTCTTTTTCACCAGAGTGTTTTCTTTTTCTTGTTGCTATTTCCCCCCCTTTTTTTTTAAATTGAAACAGCTTTTTTGTCTTGAAATATACATTCAAGTTTTTTATTAAAAGTACCACTAATTAAAATTCACTTCATACTGCAACCAATTGAGGGTGGGGATGAAGCAAAACCAGGAATTCAAGGAAGCTGTTATTTACCCAATTTTATCTGCAACTCCACTCAAAATCAAAGTGAAATCAAAATCTGAGACAAATGACAGGAAGCTGTGGGACAACCAGAAAATGATGGATCTCTGGGGAAACACTGGAAAGAAGGTGCCAACAGCTTTAAACACATACTGTGACAAACCTTCATCCCTTGTCAAGTGCTGAAACTCCACTGATTTCACAGAACCTGGCCAGATACCTGCTACTGAAATGCAAAGGCTCGCTGAGCGACTGTGGCAGGCAATCTGCACATAAAAAAGAGTCAGTGTCCTCAGCCTCCCAGTCTCTCTCTCCCTAAAGGCACACACTCAAAATTTTTATTTAGAACATATTTTGATTGTGTGGAAGCCACTGTATGTTCAGGTGTTTCAGTCTCCTGGATGCAGAGGAGTGGGGCTTGTTCCCATTCTCGGTAAAGGCTGGGTACTGGGGGTCAGAGCCTATTTTCAGATATGTTTTCTTTTTAATAGAGGAAATTCTGTTAGCTCCAAATGACCTATGAAGGTAGTTGCAGCGTGTTTATCATCACGGTATCTAAGTAGTAGGTGAAGTCAGGATTTGACTTTGTTCTTATTAGAACAGAAGCTGTAGAATCCAGGGAAAGAACTAGAAACACAATGTCTTCTCATTTTTCAGCAGAGTATGGCAGATGGAAAATTCACCTTTCCCACCCTCTCCTGAAGACCTACTGGAGATTTTTTTTTTTTTTAACTGAAACACTGCATCTGATGGTTTCAGGCTTAACTTCTGTATATTTAGCTGGTTTTGACAAGACTTTTGTTACTGATTCAAAGGTCAGTTGTTCCTCCCCTCTCCTCTGACAACATGCTTGAATAAAATGTAAACCTCTGTGAGCTGTAAAATTTGAAGTGGGAGAAAGTGCAGATGTTATGTTTATTTCCAGGAGTTTTTAACTTTTGTTCAGGGAGAGAGGCAAACACAGCAGTGTGAAAAATGTGCCTAAAGCAACAGTTCTTTCATTTCCCTGCACAGTGCCCATAAGAAGAATTATTAAACATGATTTTCACAAGGCAGGCATTTGTTTTTTAAATCAGGATTGGAAGATACGCTGGGGCTTAAGAGATTTATATGCTATTGCTTCTTTTATAATTGTTTCTGTAAATGGATGTGAGAGTTGAATCACTTAGCATCATTTGCTTTGCTGGAAAAAAGCAACGAATTTTAAACTGAGCTTACTTTCATAGCTAGGCAAGTGATCTGTTATTCCCGAGAACACCTTGGTGTTAGGGTATATTGTTGCCTTTTCCACATGAAAGGGGAAAAAAAATATACAAAAAGTAGCTCATGCTGTCAAAACTCTAGGATGTCTAAATGTCTTTGAAAATATGCGTTCTCCGTACCTGAATAAGTACTATAGTCACAGAGGCTGTTCAGGTTCTCAGCTCTTACTAATTTTTGCTATCTCAGTTGATTTTGCTGGTGCCAATTTATCCAGCACCAGCTATGGAAATCAGGGTCCTGAATGTTTGTGCTTGGAAGACAAGAACTTAGTGAACTATTCTGTAATCAAAAGTGTGTGTGTGTATACACATTATGAAAGTCTGCGACTCTCAGCTGGTTTACTGCCTTCTTTCATCCATTTTTCTATATAGATGATATACTGTTATGTATAAATGTCTATAAGGTTATATGTATACATATACATAAAAATATGTTAAAAAACAAACTGCTGAAGAAAACCCCAGAACTACTGAAAATTAGTACTTTTACCACTGAAGAAAGAAATGCCATTCTACATCAGCTGTAATTATGTCCAGAAATAGGCTTGTGGATTTAAATTTCTGTGTTCAGGAAGAGTTTGAATTAAGGCCAACTGAGACCTCCTTAAACCTGCATCCTAGTTCGAAGTATTGTTCACATTAGTGCATTTCCCCCCATTTAACAGTCCTGGCTCACAGGAAAATCCAGTTACAGGTGCAGGTTACGAGTGAGCTGGCAGTGCCAGGTTTCTCTCTTTGTCAGCCTATAGAAGCAGTGATCTACATCATACCCACTCCCTGGAAGAGGAGCATGTGAGGAGAGCGGGCTGGAGCTCATTTACCCCCACTTTGGCTGTGTAAGGTGCAATGTTCAGGAATGCTGCTCGCCTCATATCGCTGCTGCAGGTGATGATGCAGCTGATCCTCGCACAGCACTGAAACGGCAGCGTAAATCAGACAGGGAGCACAGCGTGCTGAGAGAAGACTTGAGTCACATTTGTATGTGATGTTTGGGAACACTTAGCAGTATAAAACACGGGAGTTTTTTTGCGATGCCAAGATCTATTTGATTGTGCGCCTTTGACGTTGTTCGTGATCTGGACTGGCAATGTGGTTTCCTGTAGGGGAGCCCATAGGCAGCAGTTGATTAGACCTTTGTCAGATGCATTCAATTAATGTTTCACTTCTTATCTAAATATTTAAAATGGAAATTAAAGGTCTAATTTTACTTTCAATACAGAGTAAAATCTTGTGTTATGGACATCTACTACAGTCAATGCCATTATTTGCACGTAAAGATAAATAGAAAATTTAAATAATTAACAGGATTTATTCATATTTTTCCCTGTGAAAGAGAATTGGTTTGTGAGATATAGAGAAAAATACATTATTCATAATTTCAAGAAAGTTGATATGAGGGTATTTGGCATGGACTATAAAATCTCATTAACAGCAGTGTTCTGAGACAGTCTAAATGGAGAAATACATTGAGTTAGACCAGATTAATACACGGTAGTGCCACCAAGTAAGCTATGAAATCCTGATTGTTTTTGTGAGGCTTCAAGATACTAGCTGTGTTTCCTCTTTAAATTATCGTTTAGTGAACAAAGTTCCAGAATAAGTCCCCCTGCAAAAAGTGGTTTGCAAACTTATGATACTGAGTAAGCAGGTGTTTTTTCTGTATTAGTTTTTGGTCTGCTGTTGTTCCAAGCACGACTGAATGAGAATCCTGTGGCCTGAAGTAATGGCCAGCTGGTAACCCAGTATGTTGCATGCAGCTGTGAGTCTTGACAGGTTTTTCTCAACAAACTTCTCAGAGAAACTTTTTATCCTGGGTCCAAGGGAAAGAGCATTTTACTGTATGCAAATATGCAGTGTTTGAAACGTTGGGGTTGCTCTCCTTGGAACCTGCAGCTACTTTCCTGGCAGGAATAAAGACATTAATATGCAACATTAAAGTACTCTTGTAATCTCACAGTAAAATAATTAACTCTGATAGTTCAACAGTTTGATACAGGTCAAAAGGTCTGCTTGAAGAATATGGTGTCACTAATTACTTTTTGTGATTGTATGTATTGATATTCCAATACAGAGTCAGAAGACAGTAATCTGTCAATGAACTGTGTTACAGGCAGGCTCCTGGGGTGAAATCTCAGGCCAGTGAAGGTCTGCAGTAAAAAAATCTCCTTTACTTCCATGAGCACAGAATTAACATGTTTGAGCAATTACACTCTCTCCTTTGGCAGAAATCTGTTGCTCTAGAGATAATTGCTGGATAAAATCACAAGACTCTAAACTAATAAAAAACACTGCTAGTCCTAGGTAATAACTAGGAGAACAGAAGGAATAAGGTTGATATTAAAATTGTGGTTTAAGTGAACAATAAGAGACATTCACAGCTCAGGCTAAGGTAAGACTTGGCCCTTGACCTCGCTGGCTTTTCACAGTTATGAAATACAGTGATTTTTCAACACATGCTTTTAATACTGGTTTAACTGGTTTAACATCAGCACTTTCATTAAGATTCATGTTCCTTAAATTCCCCTGCAAAGTGTGCAGTGGTAGCGTCATCTCTGACATCTGTAGTTCAGCAGGAACTGCTCCATTGCTGTCTGAACTTGTTTTGACCTTTCTGGGTATAGTATTGCACAAAGCAGATAACTTCAGCTGCCTAATGAGATACTAAAATATATATATATTTATTTATAGCTGTATCTTGCTCCAGAGGCTTGTTTTCCAAGGTCAAACAGCCTCTTGGTTTTACAAAGCACTAAGAGGATGGCCACAAGTTCATACAGCATCATGAAAAGAACTTAAAAGGCCTAATTTTCATAAAAACTACCTTAACAAGTTGCTTATGTATTAGTTTTTATTCTTATTAAAAACACTACCAAGAGACTTCTGAAAATCAGATGACTGCTATTTGTTTTTTTTTTTTTTCAATAGACTTGGCTTACTCTTAGGTCATTCTACAGCGTGGGGATTATTCCAAGTCCTCTCTCCCTTCTTGTGTGCTTCCTGTAGCCTCTCATAAAAGGTCTCATATAATGGCCATTCATGTCAGCAAGAGACACTACAGGTAAACTTGATAGTGTGCATTTAAAAATAACATGGCTTTTTAAAAATGGAAGGAAAAATTCACCAAACTCATTAGGCTATAGACTGAGGAGGTACCATCTCAATTTGGTAGATGTACTTTCATTCAAGTGATATATGGGACCAATTAAATGTGTTCTCTATAGCACAGCAGGCATATTATCTATTTTATTATACTTGCAGCATCTAGCTGAAATGTTTTGGAGAACCAATTTTAAGATCCAAAAGTCTCTAAATGGAATAAGCTCGAATGATAGGAGGAGATGCCTCAGAGATGTGATTCAGATTATATGTGCACTTGTTAACCCCTTCTCAATGCCTGCTGAAATAGTCGTTTTGACCCAAACATTTTGTACAGGTCTGGTTACTTTGGGATTGTAAATGTTAGATGAAGGATTTTCACTGTTAGGTAAAAGGATTCTATTAGATTGTAGATGTCTACAGACCAAGAGCAGCATCACAGAAAGGAAGATTATTAAACACATTCAGAAAAGCATAGCATGTGTTTGGTCTCCAGAAAAAGGATCTAAGTAAAAGTGTTAGGTGATGTTTGTAATTGAAATGTCAGCAAAGAGGGGAAATAGGCTGCTGCATTTTCCTTAACACGGCTGCATAAAGAACATCCGATTCTTTGACATCTTAGCCGAGCAACCTGGACCAAAAAAAAAAAAAAAAAGATAATGACATATATAGAGACACATATAGATTCAGCTGGAATTTACATGTTAAATTCAGAAAAAAATGCATACTGTCTCTCTTGCAGGACAGTCTGGGTAATCTGAAATGTTTTGTACTTACAGATTTTGACAGGTTCTCTCTCTTTCCTTCTGCGAGAAAGGGAAATGCCAGAAACAAGAATACTATATGCACTAGAAAAGATAATGAAAAAGAAAATTAAAAGGTTGGGAGGGTCAAACAAATTTTCTCCATCTAGAGAAATCTGTAACTCAGGGGGAATCCCTAGGCAGTTAGTTAAGGCTGCTCTGTGTTTCTGGGCAGTCATGAGAGTATGATCCATTATTACTAGCATATACAACTGAGCCTTATATTTAAAGCCTTTTCTTTGGAAGATGGAGGCATCAGTTTTGTTATTCAATCATTCATATTTTTAAACACAAGGAACTCTTTCATGGGTTGGTTGTTTTTTTTTTTAAGCTTTGCTGGTTTGGTGCTCGTAGCCTGTTAAAATTTGCATGTAATTGATGGTGAAGTGCAAGGCTCTCTAAACCAAAATAGTCATTTAGATAAACTGTGTCCTCAAAACATTTTTTTCCCCTTCTATTAAGAAAGCAGATATTTGAATATTGCCATGTTCCTCCCTAACATCCCTTTCAGCAGCTCGTTCAGAAGCACTGTAGACACAACACAGTAAAAGCAGAACAGCTATTTTGCCATTTTTCATCATTGACGACGTAGCTAAACCTTCCATGAAAGCTTTGTCTCTGGAAGAACAGGTGCCTGACAGAGAAACTGCTCCCAACTGAAATGAACAGAATTACTTTCTCAGATCTGTGGACTTTTATTAGGACAAAAATTCAATTTCCAGATGTTTGCCGAGGGATCTTTTGTAGCCCTTCCACTGCTCTGTGGCCATAAAGAAGCCTGTAGTGTATGGGTAAAAGCGATGCTTATGATTGACAACTACCCATCAGCCTTCCTTTTAATTTAGGATGTATGATGCTGGAATATGATTCCTGTATGTACTGTTCCTTAAGAACTGTTCTTTCAAAATGAAAGTATTATGTGACCATAAATTGGAAGAATTTCTTTTGTTCCTATTGCATCCCATGTACATTTTATGAGCCAAGGGAGATAAACAAGAGAAAGGTGCCTAAGTCATATGCTGTTCTCCATATGCTCTTTACTTGCCTTTAAGGAACACAAGCATGTGTTGGGTCTGAGAGTGGAATCAAAGCCAAGAAGCTGTAGGCTTACACAATAAGCATACAATGTGTACCAGAGGCATATGAAGTACTAGTGTTTACAGAAGATTCAGCATAATTTCAAGGGTTAGAAATTAATTTTTTTCCCCAAGATGGTCAAAATTGATCCTTGTTCTGCTGTGCCAGCACAAGGGAGAAGACTGTGTTAGCACAAAGCTGGTGGAAGAAGTTCCTGCAGTGTCACTAATAAAGACAAGGCTGGGGTCTCCTTATCAATAAGCATTCTCAGCATCTTTCAGGAGCAGACCTTTTTAAGTGTCCTCAGAGTTTATAGGTCTTTCCCCATTGAATTATATAACTGCCTACAAGTTACAGCCCTGTAAAATGCTAAATGTCCTTCTCAGGTTGCTGAAGGCACTTAGTTCCCACTGACCTGCAGCTGAACTAAATAAAAGCTGGTGTCAAAGGGAGTTAAATGCACTCAAAACATTTCCTTCTTTTTGAGAAAGTTTTGAGCAATAAGACAAGCTTTTATAGCAGATGTCTAGCCTGTATTTTCTTAACTACTTGTACTCATTTCTATTTGTATGTACATATAGGTATATGGATCTTACAGATACATATAAAATAGGGGAGAGTGAGCACCAGGAAAAAAAAAAGAATAAATGTGGACAAATCCTATCAGACAAAAAGCAAGTGTTTTTATAGGTAAATTGCTCAATGCAAATTCTATATGTGAGAAAGTTTAACTAATATGTAGATCTTTGATTTTCCTTATGACTCAGATGCATAATCTATATGATTTTGTCCTAACGCAGCAATATCTTTGCGTTCAGTGGTGCTGTTTGCTTATGACACTGCTTGTGTGACTTAAGTACGAACTTTCCCCCAGGAAGCATGAAGGCAGCCTCCTAAGTGCTGCTGAACCAGGAGCCTCTTGTAGACTAGGTCTGTGCTACTGTTGACCTCTCCATGTAGCTGCTGCCCAACCTGAACACCGATGGCATCCTTGAGTGTATCTGTGCACCAGTCTGTCTATATGGTTTGGTATGTTCTGCTGGGGAATGGTTGTCTATACTGGATAATAGCTGTAATGGGCAACATGTGCAAACCCAGAGAGATTAGCTTTGACAAGATACACCCTTGTCAAGATTTATAAGATTAAGTTCTCAAGGGATGACCTCAACCCAAAAGTTAAAAGCAAGCAGACTTCGATTAATGAACCTCACTGTGCACCGGCTTCTCTGTCACTTTTGTTCTAACACCCAGACAGGCTTGTTTTCTGAACCAAGTAATCCTGAAGTGTAGTGATACAGATGCTCAGGAACTTGCTCTGTACAGCCAGGTGTGTTAAGGTGGAAAATTGCTTTGGAAATCTCTCGAGAGCAGCTTGTTGCACTCTATTTTCACTGTGGTGCATGCCTCTCACTACTGCCCTGAATGACCCCAGTATGGGGGGATGAGCACTGTGCTGGAAAGTGTTCCCTCACTGAGGACTGGTTTAGGGATTTTGGTTGACTCTTAAGAGGCTTGAATGACATCCAGTATTCCCACCTTTTCCACTGATGCTGTCTAGGCAGCAGTATTAGCACTGGTCTAAGCTCTATCTGTGTACACAGAAGGTGCCCAAGGCAATTTGGCTGCCCAAAGAAATATCATAACATCAGATCACGGCCTGGTGACTTGCTATGGTCCACAGAGTGCTGGTGTGACATCATCAACACCTTTCACACAGTCCGTGCACTTCTTTCATTTCTAACAGCAAGTTCTTTCCCTTTCTTTGAATGCTGGGATTTCTCTCTCTGTTTCTTCATTTGTGTCAGTCATTTATTGTGGTTTCTTGGCTTATGTCAGTTCAAAGATCACGTTGCTTTTATTGTACCATATTAACTCTAATTTACTAATTCTACTGGTATTTTCAATTGCTGGTCCTCAAGCCCTGGTTACTTAGATTTAGTCTTTTCTGCTTACAGTATGTGATTTTTTTCATTTAAGTGGGTTTTGGTGGTGGTTTTCTTTTGTTTTGGCTCAGTCTCATATAATTGTCAATCTACCCACATTACAAAGGGTACATTTTGGAGTTCATAATTCCAGAAGACGTCACCACCACCAAAAGCCTGTGAAGTGGCAAAAACATTGAAATATGTTTTTGTTTGTGAAAAATGTAATCTGCCTCCCACTTCATAGACCACAATACAATTACAGCTGGGACAGCGCTGTGTAGAGCAAGACAGGTGCTTCCAGTAGCATCCTCAATGTCTGCAGCTATAAATGCAAAACGAAAGGCAAAAAATTAACCAGTTTGGATCTACTTTCAACCTAGTACCACAGAACCCAGTATTTGTACTAGATGTTCTAAACATACAGTCTCTAGAGGAACCAAGCATTCTTTCGAACGGGTTAGTTGAAGTGGCCCTTGTTGGCATATCTGAATTTTGGAGGTATTTTTTTTTATTGCTGTATCTGAATTTGCTGCTTAGCTGGAAATGCATGAAGTCTAGGAAGCCTTAAGGAGGGAACAAACAAAACAGACTAGGGAAAAAAAGGTGAACATATTCCAATTACTATCTTAAAAGAAGTCCAACTTTGTTTAAATTGTTCTATTCAGTGTCTTTTACTGATAACCCACCATTGAAAACACACAGATTTTAGATGTTTTGCAAGAGTTGCTCCAGATAACTTTTTATCAGCAGATATTGCTCGAGGAAATACATTGTAAAGTCCTCATTCACTGCTAACTTAAGACATTTAAGAGAGTGAGGAATAAGATTATTTGCTGAAATCATTCCTCTTTCTCCACTTAGAGCTTTTAAAGGAATTGATTAATTTAATAATTCTGTCCTGCAAGATGTCATTTTTGTGGAATAGCCCACAAGTAGGACTTAAATTGATTTCTCTAGGAATCTGAGGACATCTTCATTTTCTAATGTGTTTTCAGTTAGGAAGAGAAGTTCATGGACACACTTAAAATCTCTACGGGATGCTGAAATCAATAATTTTTCATGGTGAAATAAAGTGTATATGTGGTACTTTCAGGTGTAGGAAAGTGACTTTTTATATGCCATTAATTATCAGTTTCTGAAAGTAGAAGAGGAATGTTTTAGATGCTTAGATTATCTGTCTGGTATGCTCTGACCTGCAGTGCTGGGGTATGATTTATCTCCTATCATCTGGGGAAAAAAAAAAATCTTTTTAAGATTAAATGCTAAATTTTCCCCATAAACTCTGTGGAGACACTTAGATCCTACATTTCTCCCGTGTCCCTTTGCATTCTGCAGTGCCCTCCTAAGGTACGACATAAATATTACGCACAAACTTCTCTTTCCAGCCATAATTTGTTTTAAATGTTTCACTTTGAGCGCATAGGAAAACAGACAAGCACCAGAAAAGAAATGATGTTTTGAAGGTGATTAACAATTAGGAAAGGTGGATATTATACTGTCAACACATTTTTTTCTGTTGCTCTGTGCTTGCGATCTTTGCAGCAGTTGTGAGCTACTGCCCTTTTTCTTCTGTTCAAAATTACATTTCAAGTCCAACCATGCAAAATCAATATATTTCAGTCAATCACATTTAAAGCTTTATTTGATAGCACATGTTCTTCCTATAATGTACTGGGTTATCGCCTTCCAAATTTGACAGAGCCAAGGCTTTGGGATGAGATAAGAAATACTAATGCGGTGTGCAGTTTAAACAAATCAATGTAGCAATCTGCACTGAACGCTAGCAGAGTAAACATTTGATTCTCATTTGACATGCAGCAGTCCCAGTACTTAGCTCGGCCACAGTTCCTGCAATTTGTTTTCATTTATGTTGAACCACTGAAGTCTTTTGCGCTGCCATTAGCACTTTGGAAGCATTAAGGAGGGAAGTGAGATGGATTCAAATCCATATAGGTACAAAATCAAACTAATCTTCTTTTGTAGTTGAAAGTGAAATTCTGAGAAGCTCAGAATTCTTCAAAGTCACTTCTCCAAATTCATTGTAGAAATCATCAAAGCACTGGTTTTCTCCTTTATCTTAGTCTGAAAAGAAGTTACTTTTCCTGACAAGGCAGTGTATTTTATATTCCAAATGCAATCCAGAGCTTGCTCCAACTCAACCCTTCAGAGCTATATATGAGAGAAGAATACGTTGTCTACAAAACGACTACATAAAATAACATCGGTGGGAGAGCAGAATGTAGCTAACAAACCTACTGTTTGAAATTTACCACACAAATATAATTAAATATTATTTCTTTAAAAATAAACATATTTTCTTGGGGTTAGCAGACAAGCCCACACAGTGCTCTGTCCTATTTTGCTTTCTGTGCATGTTGTCAAGCTTGGTAAATTTTTTAGCAGCTGTCAAAGTAAATTTATTACAGAAGAGGTCTAAGTTCTTGTGTAATCCAGAAGGGAAAAGCCCTGCTGACTTGGTTTTGCCTCATCTTTTGTCTTTACTATGCTTTAAAAGCCTCGTGTAGTTAAGATTCAGGAACAGTACTAGTTGAACAAAATTTTCCATCTGCTAAAGAGGGGAATGTATTTGTGTGTGATGTTTGTGTGTAAAATATGTGTGTGTATTTAAAAAATAATTTCCTAACAGCTCACTTTTTAACAGGTCTGTTTTAAGTTTGGAATCTGCTAAGAATGTAAGTGTTAAACCAATAAAAGGGAATTTGAGAGCTGAAATGAGCACACTTCAAACCGCACTATTCTGAAACAGTGAATTTTTGCTGATGTTATGCTGAGGGTGAGGGAGGAAAGCTGCCAGATCAATGAATGAAGGGATCTAAGGTTGTGTACTGTGTGAAGGCTGTATCCCGATAGCTGTTCAGTGAGATGACACAACAGATGTCAGTGATGCAAAGAAACCTTTTAAGAAACTATATATAATATGGCACAAAATTAATATATTAAGGGAAAAAAGTCTTATGATGTATTTAAGTTAATTAAATATCCTAAATATACTGGAACTTCTGGACAAAAAAAGCAAGCTAAACTCTGTTCATGAATTTGTTCACTCTGAGGTAGTCATAGAATTATAGAATGACTTGGGCTGGAAGGGACCTTTAAAGGTCATCTAGTCCAACAACCCTGCAGTGAACAGGGACATCCTCAACACAGAATCGTAGTCAAGACTATGGATTACCTCTCATTCTCCCTTCTGCTTCAGAAAAGTTGCACTGTCTTGTTCTGACATGCAACCATCTGGTCTAAGACTGTTAAGTTAATTCTTTACTGATCTGCAAGTCTGGGTCACTGGCAAAACAGTTCTGTGGTGTCACTCTTGAGAAATTAAAGTTAAGCAAATACTTCTGAGGGAACAGTCAAAACTATGAGTTGGAGCAAGTAATGACAAGAGGCAGAAGGAAATTAGAGATTTCTTTTTCAATTCATTTCTACAGCAAAGTGCATAACTACACTCTTAACTTTCATTTAGATAGGCATGTCTGTGCTTATCAATTTCCCCTCAAACAAAAAAAGTCTAGAGTTCACTTAATGTAAAACAAACACATTTTGATAAACAACAAAGCAAGCAAACAACACCGCACCCACCCCTCCCAAACAAGATGAGATACCCTGTCTAGAAACAGGGAGTGATTTGAACTCAGAGGAAGGATGATTTTTTGGTCTTTGGGGATTGTGTATGTGGTTCCCCGCATGCTGGTGAGCTCCTCAGCAGAACATATGAGTAGGTGTGTGTAGTCTACAACCTCCTTTTCAATGTAGTGTCACAGCTCCTGGAAATATGCTGGCCTTAACTGAAATTTCTTATTATTGATTACTCTTTGAACATGTAGATTCTCTTTTAGCAGGTTGTTTTTTTTTTTTGTCAGCTCTAGCCTTTCATCATTTGAAATACATGAGAACTCCCCACTCCTCACCCTCCCCTGAATCTGTGTCTATCTGTGATCATCATGCCTGGATGGCTTGGGGTTTGTCAACTTAGTTTTACAGGAGGTTTAATTTAACTAAAAGAAGCTCAGTACAATCAATTTGCCTCAAACTGATTTTTTTTTTTTTTAATTCCCCCCCCCCCCCAGCTCCCTCAGCAGGAAGTATAAATGAACAGAGGGAGGGGAGATTAATTCATCATGAAAGGTTTCATAATTTGCTACCCAGGTCTGCTAATGAGGCTACCATTGATATAATTTTTATTCTGTTTACTACATCAGTTCTTTATGAAGAGTAGATTAATGTGGCTTCAGGTTATGTTTTAGTAGTCACTGTTGTTACATTTGGGGGAAAAATTGTTATTTGCATAATACTTGTATTTCTTTATTCTTTGCCTGTGTTTTCAAAACTTGTCTTGCATAACTGATATGACTGGTGTGAAAGATTGACCTATATTTGCTGAAAATATTACCTTGATACACACTTTAGAACGTTTTCTGTGTTTGCAAAGTATTTAATTTTGTAGGGCATGTAAGAACAGAATGTTGCCCCTTTTTGCACAGTCTCTACAAGAAATCTAGAGTCTTTAAGAAAAATACTGTAATAGAGTTTTCTAATGGTCTCAATAGACTTACACTGTGAATATTTTAGTTTTAAAAATTTTTATGCAGTGAGGTTGGAATTTGTTAAAGACTTCAGTAGTGACCCAACTCTGTTCCTCCTGAATTCAGTGGAAAACAGCAATAGATTTCTGCAGAAGCAGAGTGAGGCCAGCAGTAGGTAATTATGAAAATCATATCCAAGTGGAAATAGACCTCAGTTAAATATTGAAAAATGCCTAAGTGACTTAGGACTACAAGTCCCTTTGATTTTCAATAATGGTGAATTACTTGTCTGTAATTCTGCGTGCCTCTAGCACCAAGTGTGAAACCACGTTTTGTTCTTTTTTAGATTAGGTTGCCTTTCAGGTTAGTCCATTTTCTGAGAAGAACTAGATTCTTCCTTGTTCAGGTTTAGGGTGTGACCCATCCATAGAGTAGGTCATGGCTGCATATATTCCAGTGATGTAAAAATCTGTACTGGTTCTTATCTACACCCAGTTCAGTGGCATTTCTTCAAGTAAGTGCTGTCCAGTATGAGTATGGGTGTCAGGGTAATTAGCATTGCTACTTTTCACAGCACAGCAATCTGGAAGCAGAAGGCAAAGTGGCATGTAAAAAGGGATCCCAAAAAAAATTGTGCATCAGCTGGAACTACAGCCTCAAATCTTCTAATCTTCCAGGCTGAAAACAGCAATTTCTTCTCATTCAAAATTCCCGGCAGTCACCGTGCTTCCTTATTACAAGAATTATATGGATGTGCTGGAATGTGTCCAGAGAAGGGCCACAGGGATGATCAGCAGGCTGGAGCACCTCTCCTATGAGGATAGACTGAGAGAGTTGGGGTTGTTCAGTCTGGAAAAGAGAAGGCTCCGGGGAGACCTTATTGTGGCCTTCCAATATCTTAAGGGGGCCTACAAGAAAGCTGGGGAGGGACATTCCAGGCTGTCGGGCAGTGATAGGACTATGGGGAATGGATTAAAACTAGAGATAGGTCGATTCAGGTTAGATGTTAGGAAGAATTTCTTCACCATG
>JAAGNO010024594.1:0-16757 GCA_033439905.1 Ceryle rudis
TTGATCCATAATTCAGCCCATACATTCTCATTTATTCTATTTTTAGATTTCAGAGAGACTCAGATAGGAATTTATAGGTCCTTAATTGCCCCTGGAAATTCAGTAGGCGGAAGCTGGCTGGATGTCCCCACGGCACTGCCCTGTGTCCCTTCAACACCAGATGACGCACCCTCCTCTCGACTTCATCTGTGTCGCTGCCCTGCCCGAGCGGGACCGGCTCACCCGGCTGGAGCTGCGCTGCCAGGTGGCGTGGGTAGGGCTGGGTGGAAAAGCCATTGCTTTTCCAGAGTGTCTTGAGTGGCCAAAACGTTCCTGTTTCACGTCAGGATGGGGACTCACCTACCCATGCTCAAAGCAAACAGAGGGCAGAGGTGGGAGACTCAGTCTTGCACATGGACATTGGCATTACAAGTTTCATTTTCAACAAATTGCTACTATTTTCCAATGACAAATGCCACAAGGGCAAGGTCCCAGTCAGCTCTAGGTCCCCATGTGAGTGGCCCTTGGGACACCAACTTTGACGGTAAGGCTGAAGAGCAAAGACATTCTCTTCTCCAGCTGCCCTCGACCCCAAGGCACCCACAGCCGCCCACTCTTCCACTGCAGTTGCCATCCAGCAGGCCGCCTGGCCTGCGCTGAGCTGCCTTGGCACAGTTTCAAGGCCTGCGCTCAAGGTCTGTGCTGTCAGCAGGGCCAGGCTGGCAGCACCTGCAGCATGGGCACAGCACTGGCGGTGACACACTTCATGTTCCTGTGGGATGGGGACTGGGACCCACTACACCCCCTCTGTGGGCTGTGGCAAGATGACTGACTGCAGCTGGGGGACAGTGGGGATGAGAAGGAAAGACATCCCTTGGCACTCGGATAATCCAGGATGGGTTGTTTTATTTCCAGACAGGGAGGTACAACGGAGGTGGCAGCTGCCGTACCATTTGAAGGCTGCTTCGTCCCCCGCACTCCCTCGGGGTTCAGGTTTCCTTTCTCTCCCCTCCAGAGCTGAGCTGCTGGCTGGCGTTAGAGGCAGCCGCTGCCAGACATGGCCCTGCTCCCGTGGCAGGCACGGGCGCCCACAGAGCCATCCCTCCCTGCATGCAGAGCCACGGCAGCCAGGCTTCACCTCCCATAACCCCGTCAATCTAAATCAGAGCAGCTGAAATTTTCCACTTGAGACACATGCGGGACGAGAATAGATTTCCAGAATGTTTTTTTTTTTTTCCCCACTAGCTAGAGGAAGGCTGGGCAATGCTTTGCAATGTTTGCTTTTAAAACATCCTCCAGCCTGCTTTAGGGAGCCTCTGTTGCATGGGCAGCCCCACAGGGGAGAGCCCCTTGGGCTTGAGCATGCCAGTCTTGGGACACTGGCTCAGCCACTACTGCCCTGGCAGTCACAGCCCTTCATCCCTCCGGGCTGGCACACCGAGTCCTGCAGAGGCACAAGGCAGTTTTTCCACAGCACTGCAGCAGCTGCCAGGGCTGGGTGGGATCCCGCAAGGGAGCAGGCAGGCGGGGAGGGCTGGGCTGCCACAGGCTGGGGGAAAGGCAGGAACAGGGGAGGGATTCCCAGCTTCAGCTCAGCTCCCAAAGTGTTTTCTTTTAATTTGGTGTCATCTTTTGAAAAAAAAATAAAATCCACAGAACAAAGCTGGTTTAGGTTAACAGTTTTTGGCATGCTGTTCCTCTGCTCCTGCCAAATCCATTTTGCAATCTCCCTGGATGATCGGGCAGCGAGGTGGATTGTGAACTGGCTGAAGGAAAGAAGCCAGAGAGTTGTGGTCAGTGGGACAGAGTCAAGTTGGAGGCCTGCATCTAGTGGAGTTCCTCAAGGGTTGGTACTGGGACCAGTGCTATTCAATATATTCATCAACAACTTGGATGAGGGAACAGAGTGCACTGTCAGCAAGTTTACCGATGACACAAAACTGAGAGGAGTGGCTGACACCTCAGAAGGCTGTGCTGCCATTCAGCGAGGCCTAGACAGACTGGAGAGTTGGGCAGGGAAAAATTTAATGAAATATAACAAGGGCAAGTGTAGAGTCTTGCTGAAGCTGGGAAGCTCTCTTCTGTTCCTGCCTTTCCCCCAGCCTGTGGCAGCCCAGCCCTCCCTGCCTGCCTGCACCCTCCCAGGATCCCACCCGGCTCAGCACTGGAGGAGACCACTCCAGACATGCCACGGACAGTGGGGCAGAGGAGCAAGGCTTTGGGACACTTCTGCGGCATGTTCCACTGACAGACGCTCGATAAACCAGTCATTTCTCTACCCAGAACAGTTCCCAGCTTCTCACTGATGAGGCACTCAAAAGAGATCTAAGGTTATTTGTTTCATTTTTAATGTTGAACAAACGACTGCAAGTCTCCGGAGCAGGGTTTCAGATAAGGCGTGCAGTGGAAGGGTGAAGCTGAGGACATGTGCCACAGCATACAGAGAAGCCTGGTCTGGAACAAGCTAGGCTCAAACTAGCTGAGGGCCCTGACAGCAAGTCAGAAGGCATTGGTTCACCATTAGGTAGGCTGTTAATTTTTTTTCCAAGAAGTTCAGCTTCTAGACTACATTTTCTTACCCAGTTGAGCAGATCAATAAAGGCAAGCAGCAGAACTGTAACGCCCGAGATGGAAGCACAGTGTCTGGCTTGGTACTGAGTTCATAGTTCATATAAAGTTTCTATGCTGTCTGTAAATCACAGGACAGGCCTATTAAATGATTCAAGCTTTTGTGTTTGGTCGAGCTTTTTAAAATCAGTGATCATGGGGTTTTGCAATAGATTTCCAAAAGACCCTTTTGCTGTGGTTCACAGGCTGTCCTGTGCCCCCAGAGAACCAGCAAAGGAGGAGGGTGACCTGGTGGTTTGCTGGTCTCACTGAGGCCTCTCTAGAGCTGGCACAAGTTGTGGATGAGTAACCGTGTCGCGGTTTAACCTCAGCCAGTAATTGAGCACCACGCAGGCGCTTGCTCACTCCTCCCCCCCACCAGAAGGAGAATTGGGAGGAAAAAAAAAAAAAGTAAAACTCGTGGGTTGAGATAAGAGCAGTTTAGTAACTGATTGAAACAAAAAAAAAAAAAGAGTCAAGTCAGAGTGTGCTTGGGAGTGTGCAAAGGGAGCACATCCTCAGCCCGGCAGAGCAAGTCCTGCAGAGGAGCTCACACCCACAGCAGGTACCACAGGCATCTGCGATGGACACGGGCTCCTCTTGAGTGTGATCGTGACCACATCGCAGGCCACAATTTAGACCAATAAAAGGCTATCGGATACAAGTGTAGGAGCAGCTGCTGGCGCTCCAGGCGAGGTGGCAGGTACCCGTGTGAGTACTCTGCTCTCCCAGTTGCTTGGGCAGCCGCGGGGTGTGAGGTCCTTTCCGGGCTCGGAGTCTGACTCATCAGCTCTTGCTTTTGAAATGGGGGGGGGAAGCACCTTTGATAAACTGCTGCAGGGGAGAAATGGTCTGTGAGTCTGGTCTCTAACAAAACCAGGTGCAAAGCCAAACAAAATCTTTTGCAAAAGATTTTTTTGCAAAGCAAAACAAAATCTGAGGTCCATGGCATCTCAGCACTCCCAGGGAAGGCAAAATAAAGTTTAAAAACCTGTCGAATCCCTTTTAGTCACATCTTCCTTCACATGCACCTAACTCATGGCCAGTCCTCTGCTCACCGTAAGTAAAAGCAAATTCCACAGAGTTTTGTTTACTTCAGTGTGTTACTCCTAAGCAAATTCCCTCCTTGGTGGGAGTAAAACAGGAAAATATCACCCTAAACCCGAAGTCATCCAATATTAAAAGAGCGGCAGCAAGCTCCAGGTCAGGTGTGGGGATGGGTTGGTTTGCCCACACTTTGCTCCAGCACACTGTAGCTCGTCAGCTCACTTCCTCCATCACCCAGGCAGCTCAGAAATGCAACACAGACCCTGCGCAGCCCGAAACTGTGCTGTGTACTGTGGCTAGCAAGGCAGGGACGCTGGCGCCCACCTGACCACAGCCACTTCCACATGGGGGACAACTGAGGAGAAAACATGCAGAGGAGCCCCTTGCCTGCATCAGCCTCTCCGGAGGTGGGGTCAGCGGTTTATCTGCCCCAGAGCAGGTGGGAGGGCACGGGGATGGTACACCCTGTGCCTACAAGCTTCAACCAGCCCGTCGCCAGACACGGGGATTAGCGTAACAGGCAGCCTTGGGAAGCAGCACCGAGACAGGCTGTGCTTTCCTCTTCCTGCCCGAGCAAAACGGCCCGAGCAGTGGGAGCGCTGCCCGACGGGATCCATGTAAACACAGCACACACGGCCCGTGCAGCCTTTCACCTACTGAACTCTGTTTACATATTTCACTCCTCGCTTCTCTCCCCGCGCTGCAGCCCAATACCTGTGTCTGTGTGTGTGTGCGCATGCGGGTGTTGCATTTGGCAGGGCCATACGGTGTTTTCCTGACATACATCTGAGGCCAGATACGTAACTTTACTGCTGGGAGATTTAAGATGAGAAAACTTTTCCAGGACATTTAAACTGTATAAATAATAGTAATAGTTATACAAGGCCTTATATATATCTGCATGTTTAGTTCTGACAAGCTCCTTGCTACCCTACTCAGTAGAAAATACAGACAGACTGTGACTTAAGGACTTCCTCAGTAAACAAAACAGCAAATGAATAGGATAAATGGATATGTCTAAAGAAACAAATGCTTCTTAAAATTCCACCTAAACACATTTTTGGTTTATGGCAGCAAGAAAAGAGTACTTATAAATCATTTTAACAAGGAAAAGGTCTTGCCCTAAGGTACTAAAATAAGCAAAGAATTATGGCTGAGATTTTCCAATCTGCCTAAGGGATTCAAGTCTCCAACTAAACCAAACAAAGTGAGAATCCAAATCCTTTAAGCAGCCTTGAAAATCCTCCTATCTGTGTGCACAGGGCCATGTATATGAAAGCATACAGAATTGCATGAGTAAAAGACTTAATATTTCTTTCACCAACACAACTATTTCAAGGGATTTTGAGTATATAAGTACATAAAAATGAACTCCAGTAAGTTGTGGTATTTGAAGGAGTGGTCAGCTCATCTGTCATACCATCTAATCAATACTCATTGTTTATTTAACAAGAGTAAATTTGACCCATAATTTTCTAAAGCTTCAAGCTCTCCAACACCCAGTGCCAGCAGGATTACTTAAGAGCATTCACCCAGCGTTGCCAAATAGCTCTGCAGTAACCAACAGACCCACAGAATATTTGAGTTTGGGCTGGCCAGACCCCATGCTATAAATAATCATCCCAAAGAGGGGAGAGGGGTCTGTGCATATTGGGCCACACACACATGTACTCCTAAAAACTGGAGCTTTGCCACGTCATCTGTATCATCCTAATTTAGATCCATAATGCTTCCTGCAGCACGGGCTATGCTGTGTTTCCTTAGTTTATCGGATGTTTTCCAGACCTGGTCTTATTTTACATGTGTATGTGTTTGTGTCTCAGCTTTGCCTTCCACAGGTATGCTAAGCAGGAAATCTGAGCCTTAGTTCACTGCATCTAAGGAAACAGATTCAAACTGTGATAGACTGATGACATGTGACGATGCAGTTCGCACAGGGCAGGGGAAGCAGGGGGTGTCACACCAACTTTAGGAGCTCCCAGGATTTATCCAGAACTTAGAAATCCTGGGAGACTGAAGTGCTTTGCCTGACTGAGGTGCAGGCAAAGCTTTCTGGAGAACTGTTAGGATGTTACCTGCTCCAGAGAACTATATATTACAGCTTATAATGCACACAGTCTCCTGAGGCTGACCTGGATTTGATGCTAACATCAATGTTTCCTGGAGACAAAGGAGACCAAAGGGCTTCCACCTTCCTCCTTTTGTCTGTACTCACGTTCCAGCACTGGTCCCAGCCAGTGTTCACGGACTGTGAACAGGACCCGTGAAGATGGCATCCACCCCCTGCACATCCAGCTGCATGCAGCAGAAGGCTGAACACACAGGCAGAATAAAAGTGTGGAAAATGTGACCCACCTTATCTGACAAAGCCTTCTGTAGGCACGAGAACTCCACAGACATCACTCGCTGCTTTCTCTTCCACCCACACTCACATCGATGTTGGAAATGTCCTTTTTTGGAAGGACTCTGTAGATGGTTCCTGGTAAGTGCATGATCCTGACTGCACAGAGCAGGGTGGAGCTGTTTGCTGATGGTTAAAACCATTCCAGCTGCAAAACAAACACATGTATACACACAGATGTTACAACATCAATGTTTCTTTTACAACTAGCCATCAAACAAATGAAGATGATCTTCCGGAGTGCTTCTCGAAAACACCAGATGCAAGCCTTCTTCTGGTAGAGATGTCCTTCACCTTCCGCCTTTCAGCCCTCACTCAAAACAGCTCACTGCACTGGGATCAGCTGCAGAATCACCCCCTCTTTCTTTCTGCCCAATATCTGCATTTTCAGTCCCTAAACAAAGAGATGAAATAGTATTTGGCAAGAATCATTTTGTCCTGCCACTGCTGCAAACCGAGCAGGTACTTTTCAACAGCACCCGTGAAAAGGCTACATGCAAGTTCATGCTGCAAGTGAATGTGCCAGTCAAGCCTCAGCCATTTCTCCTGGTGTAGAAATAGAGCTTACCTGCAAAACCCACCCTGCTGAAGTTAACTCAGAAACAGAAAAATACTAGAAAAATGTTGAAAGTGAAGGAAAAAAGTCAAAACATTTCTGGAAGTAGTGAGAAATCAATGTCAGTTCTCTCCTGGGAGAATGGAGCTAGTTACACGCAAACCTTCTCCCGACTTTTTTAACATTATTTTGAAATGCAATCTATGATTCTGAGTCAGCTCTGAAAGCCACAAGGATCACATCCAGTCTTAGGGCTACACCTAAAGAGACAGATCCAGGAGCCTGAGAAGAGGTTCTAAAAACCCAGCAGAACAGAGCCACTGCCCCTCAGCAGGGTCACCTCCAAGAGATGGTGACAGTCACCTGCCATGCTACATACCACACTGACAGAGGAATGGGGAGAAATGGAAACTTCTGACACAGGACAGAACAGCAGCTCTGTGAGAGCCTGGCTCCCTACCGAGTCTGAGACTGTTCTCTACATGCTCTATCTTGAACATCAGGAAGAAGCTCTTTACATTGAGGGTGGTAGAGCAGTGGAATAGGCTATCCAGGGAGGTGGTTGAGACCCCATCCCTGGAGATATTTAAGCTGAGGCTGGACAAGGCTCTGAGTAGCCTGGTCTAGTTGAGGGTGTCCCTGCTCACTGCAGGGGGGCTGGACTAGATGACCTTTGGAGGTTCCTTCCAGCCCTAGCCATTCTATGATTCTATCTCAATAGCTACAACCTCCCCTCTCCACTTTCTTGGTACTCCTGCAAGATCCTCAGGCTTTCTCAACTTCTAAATTCTAGACCCCAGTGCCCCCATCACAGTGTCTCCTCTCTCTCCGCAGTTTTTACCCAGGTCTCTTGGCAGCAGAGGGCAGTTTGTGCCATGTCCAAGTTGCAGCCCCGCGTGTGAGCACTTGCAAACCAATCAAGCCACCCAGCCAGCGGACAGGCAGTCCCTCTGTGAAACCCTCCACTGCCCACCTGATGGTTCTTGTTGGCCTTGTAGACACTCTTGGTGGGATCAACATCACCCTAATCCACTTGCATTGTAAATGTGCCCACCTGTGGTAGCTGCCCAGGCTCCCATTATTGTCACAGGAGTCAACAGAGCTCAGAGTGCAATTCATCCCACATCAACATGCCTGCACCCTGGGGTTTTACATTTACTAGCACTCCACTGACTGTAAAAAGAGCTGTAAAAACAGACACTTGTGTTATAAGACCCTAATTTTAGATGAACTCCACCCATAGAGACTCTGGGTACATTTATAATCACTTTGGTGTTTGAACCCAAGAACAACTTTGAGCCCAGGGTCGAACAGTGCAAACTGGCCCACTTCCCAGCTGCTCACAAGGGTCCTTTGGAGCAGATGCTTTGTACCCACGGAGAAGATGAGCGGGATCATGCCTGCACACTTCCCACCTCTCCAGGCCTCCTCGGCCTCCTGTTCCAGTGCACTCACTAGCACAGGCCACACTTCACAGCCCTCTATGTCTGTTTTGCAACAGGCATGTACCTACACATCCATACCCTTCCAGGCACTGACCTCACCCACCATCCCTTACTCTCCTCACAGAATGATTCTGGACCAGGGAGACCACAGTCACAGTCTGGTTGAGACTGAGGCCTTTACAAGGCTGCCTGCCAGTCCTTTACCTCTGGTACAGCACTCACTGGGTCCCCATCTCAACAGATCAGAGAATCACCACCACCCTTTGGAGGCTGGCACTCACCGCAGAGCTGGGTGTGCCATAACCAGCTACATAGGGTCAGTCTGCACTGCAGATCCTATCGCTAAAGCACTCCGTGTCTACTATGGACAGGCCAGCGCCCTCTTCTTCTAGAAGAGCTTCCATGAGGTCAGGGTGCCACTTTGCATCTCATATCAAACAGGGCCCACATGGTCCCTCTCCTTGTTACTGTGGCTGCTGCAGAGAGAATGTCTGTGGGACCAAGGCACAGCATGTCTCCAAGGACAAGCTGTGGGACAGAGGTGACTCCAACAGTAAACTGCAAGACTGAAGCGCTTATCTCCCATAGGAAGCTGTGGGAATGAGGTGTATGTCCCCAAAACTGATCTGCAAGAGCAAAGTGAGCCACACAAAGGAGAATTCAGGAAGTGGTGAGATGCCAGCACCCTGCTGTCACGCAGGTGGTTGGGATGGGCTGCATGTTGCACAACCTGCACCATCTCCAGCTAAACCACTCCACGTGGGTCTGCAAAGTCCAGGGGTTTGGCACACCTGATCCAAGTCTTTGGATAAGTTTTTTCTAGTCATGAGGGCAACCCCACTGGCTGGGGTTCCCTCCTTGCGGTGCCTGACAAAGCCAACAACCATCTGTGTATGTTGTGTACTTGGAGGGTAAACAGGGATCTCCTCTGCAGGCCCTTGCATAGATCTGAGATGACAGTGGAGATGCCTGCACAGAGCAGCAGCAAAGCAAAGCTGGATTTTACATAGGCTTGTTTTAAAAATTTAAGGCAGATTGCTCAATCTTTATATTGCTGCCGAGAGACTACCTGAGCAGCAAAGCTGTGACTCTTACGATGTCTCTTTAAATGAAATACAAGGTCTTGATGGACATAAGTCCCTCAAATGATATCTTAAGGGGTAAAAAAAAAAAATTAAAATCAATTATTAGTAGCAAGGAGATTGCTTAACAGCATGCCAGTGGTGGTTTTTGTACCGTGATGCCAAGGGCGTGGTATGGGAGCCAGGCATTTGGCAAGAGATGTCAGCGGGATACGGGAGAGCTCGAGACCTGCCGACACATACGGGAGGAGCGTATTGGGCGCAGAGACATGAACTGGATGCAGTTCAGTCTGTACTGTATGTAGGACATGCTACCTGCATTTTTGCACCTGCATTTTCCTATCCAGAGTCTATTTGCTTTCTTGAATATAAGCTAATGGGTATGCAGCAGGGGAGGGATCAGGTATTAGCCTCAACAGTTAACACTGCAAGAGCTGTTAACATCTCTATCTCATCTGTCATACAGGGCTGAAACTAGTCAATAGCTCAGAAATTATTCAAGGTTGATAGGTTTAAAGAAAAGAAGTCGAAGAAGACGTCCTTCACATGATGTCTATCAAAATAGCTACAATGGGAAGTGTAGAAATGTTGTTACCTGGGTGAGGAGGAAAGGCAAAGCTGTCCCTGCTGACTTCTAGACTGTATTGATATGTCACATGAGATGCCCTGGCCACACCACCATCTCATCTCCTTCATACCTTCAGGATTTAGCCCATCAGAGGAACTCTTTAAAGGAAGCAGCCATTAAGTCACCGTGTAACACATGAATTCAGTTTTAGCATGAAAAAGCACACAAATGTGTTTCTAACGCTCCCATACAGGAAAACGTTTATCTGATCAGAGCAGATGGGTTTGTTAGCTACACAAGCTCATTCTACAATGCTTACAGGCTGTGTCCTCATTTTAATGGCTGACAGTTCAGCTTCTAAGTACCTGATTTTGTTAGCAGAAATTCAAATCGATCGGTTAAGTTTTATATGAAATAGTTAAATAAATCATGACACCAGGAAAACTGCATATAATAAATACACTGCTCAAAGTGGTGGAACACACAGGTCCATATGGCATCCTTGCGAGCAGAAAAGTTTCTCAGTTGTGTTTTCTGATGTTTTCCCAAGACCTGTCTGCAAATAACCAATGCCACTTCGTCATACTCCTCCCT
Source organism: Ceryle rudis (assembly GCA_033439905.1). Lineage (NCBI taxonomy): Eukaryota > Metazoa > Chordata > Aves > Coraciiformes > Cerylidae > Ceryle > Ceryle rudis. The sequence goes on from JAAGNO010024594.1 coordinate 10,280, forward strand.
AGCCCTCCAAAGGTATCCATGTTCTTGTGAACTGGTGTGTCTCCACATCATGCATAGGACCCAACAATGTTGCCCTTTACTGCAGCTCTCAACAAAACCACCAGCACTGCACAAGCGAAGAAGGAGCACACAATATACTAAACGAAAATAAACACACGGTCACACTGTGTGAAGTGAAATAGGAAGCATGACTTACATGGAAAGAATCAACAAAGCATTCCAATATTAACTCCTGATTTCCACTATAGAGAATTCCCAGGATTTCTTGGACCAAGGCATGCAGCGAGTATGAGACTCAGCTGGTTTGAGCTGACCAGACACCCTTTCTGGCTGACCTTCCAAAAAGATCGGTGGGGAGCAGGGCTGTAGCCAGTAGCATTGTTCTGGCCAGTGTCTCAAGAAGAAACAACGTTCTTGTGACAGCCACAGGAAAATTCGGTTTGGTGTACAACCTGACCCTGCGCTGAAGGAACTGAATATACAACCTCTCACAATCTTCAGGGGATACTGAAGCAATCCCGTACTCACCTAGAGTCTTTCTGCTCTGACTAAAGTAGCCATCTATCCCGTGGTCTTCTCTGAGACTGGTCTATGTCCAGCATCAGAGGTTAGAAATACCCCTTGATGTCCCACCATAAGAAGTGGAAAATGGCTCTTGATTATTAGTATGGAGACACCAAGAGTTTAGGACAAAGAAGCAACTTAAAATGCTGCCTTAATTCCGCATGCCAAAGCCAAGATAAGCCTTAGAGAACAGAGCTGTATTTGTTAAGAGCGGGGTGAAATTCAGGAGATTGGATGAGCCTCAGTCCCTAGCCTGCTGGCCAGGGCTGCAGTTACACATCTGGCCAGCGATTTACCAGCCACGTTGCCAATTCTCTTCCCTAATTTATCTTCCCAATCCCATGACAGTTTAGCTTTCCACATCAGAAGAACATGGATTGCAGGCTGGATAAGCGGTTTTCTGGGAAATTTAAACTTAAGATACAGTGCAGTAGACATACACAAATAACCCACAAGCGCTTAAAAGTCAAAATCCTAAACTTCTTCCCAATGAAAAACCCAGACGTGTCCATTTTCTCCTGGGTGGCATAAAACCACATCCCCAGCTTCTCTGGGAAACAATGGAAAATACAAATACACGTGAACTAACAGTGATCCTTTAGCTGCTTCCAGTTAGTGCCAGACAAAATCAGTCTTACTGAAAACTACTCACTTTCTAAAAAGAAGTTTCTCTTACCTGTCCTATGCTTCAGTAGGGGTGTTTGAGGTTATTTTTCACCTCAACAGGCTGTCTCCTATGGCAGCAGTGCAAACATCAGTACTGCTAACAGCCTCTGAAGCCTTCCATTGAACAGTGCTGAGCAGGCACGGCAGGACAGGAACTGCGGTGACTCAGGAACAGCCACAAATGCTCCAGAGAAAAAGGGCTGCGAGCAATACTGTGTAAAATGCACGTACACAGAAACTGGGGTTAGTATCGTGTTGGGCTGGGGAGGAACGTGGTGCTGCCAGCCAAACAAGACTCGCTCTGTCTGACAATCAGACTGGTAAAGCAAACTAAAGCCCATAGACTGAAATCCTAATGACATGTAAGTTCTTTTTTTTCACTTGGTGTTCCAATAAACAATTGCAGAACTGGGACAAAGCGGGTTTTTCCTAAGGTTGAGATGAGTGAGGAAAATGGGATATGAAGAAGAAGGGAGAATAACTTAGAGGAGACAAAAAAAGAAACAAGCTGCCTTGTTGCTGATCATATGCTCCACCTCCCCAGTTATTTGATATATAAAGCTCTGCATCTGCTGTCTGTAGCAGCAGAGGCACTTCTCCAATTATTAATAAATGACTGTGAGCAGCAGTAGGCGTGCCAGGGAAAAGAGAGCAGCCCCATAGTGTACCACCCTCTCTTGCCCTGATCTTGCCGTCTGCTGCCTCCAGCTCTCCTTCCACCCACTCCCACTCCTCTCCCTTCCTTCCGTCCTTCCTCTCGTGTTCCCAGCTGCTACTTTCCTGCCATGTCAGAGCTGCCTTTCCCTGGCCACCCCCTCAGCCTCAGCTGCTTTCAGATGCCCACTGCATTGCTTTGCATATGAAAATGAGCTGTCACATTTTCCAGCCTCTAAAGCAGAGATTATTTTTGGGAGAGGTGGCTTTGACAGTTCTGCCCTGCAGTTCACAGGCAGAGGATGGGGCAGGCTACATCAGTGCAGTGGGGGAAGAGCAGAGAGCCAGTAGCAGTTCTCCTGGCTGCACACACAGGAGGGACTGGGGGTCTGCAGGGGGACATGAAGCTCCCACGGGGTTTCAGAGTCAAGAAGCAGTTAAGTCTCCCCACTTCCAAGGACTGCTCTTTCCTAACCCAAGGCCAGCTGCTACCAGTGCTGCTGCTACAGGACTCGCCACTGGGATGACGGTAGAGCCCACCTGTGGGAGACAGGCACAGCAAAGCCCCTCTCCACCCTCTCACCTGAAGTCCCGCACCCCTGTCACCCACAGGCCACCAGGCAGTCTCTTACATAGCCCATACTCCCTGCCAAGTACCACAATCACCATCCAGACCTCATCTGAAGATCTGGCCTAAAGGCCCTAAAGACAGAAAGTATAACAGGATTTTGACCAGTCCAGCGCCAGCATTCTGTGCACTTTGACTGCAGCTGATCAGCATGTAACGCCAGAATGCCCTATGCCCCTGGACAGCGGTTGCAGAAGACAAGCACTGACATGGTAGGAACAAACCCCAGGGGTGAGAGGAGACACTAACACAGGTGGAGGGAGTGTGAGCTGGAGGCTTCTTGAGCCATTGATCAAAAGAGCAGACTGAAGAGGAGAGCTGAGGGTTGCTCTGGAAATTAAAAGTTGAAACGAGCTGGATAGAAGAAGCAATGAAAGATGGCAGCTGGGGAGGAAGAGCTGGGAGCACCCTGGGGTGGAACAGACAGGAAGGATCCAGGAACAGCCGAGGAGGCAGCAGGGCATGAACAGCTGTAGGTGGTGTGGACCAGGCTCCAGCGGGTGCACTGGGAATGGGCACAGGGAGAGGCTTGCACAGAGCGAAAGCAGTACGGATGTCACGGGGAGGAAGGTGCATGAAGCAGTATTAAGAAGCAGTAGGTGGGCTAAGGGCACACGAGATTGTCAGCTGGGAAGATGAGCAGCAAATACTGGTGCAGTTACCACTGGAAGCCGTGCAGCAAGGGCAGAGCAATAAAGGCAAAGAGCCAAGAGGCCCTACGGGGAAGCCAAGGTGAGTGTGGACAAGGAGGTAATGCAAGGACAGGAGGATAGAGAAGTAAGAGCCAGAAAAGAACAAGACAACAGGCTGCCCGAAGAGGGGGCCGATATTTTGTCAGCCCTTTGTAATTTTCTCATAGTTACACCAGAGCGGAGTCCAGTAGTACCTGTCAGTGGTGGGTTGTATCCTACGTCACGTTGCATAAACCGAGAGTGATAAGTCCCAAACTCCAAAGTACTAACAACAGCCTTGCTCGGTGTCCCGAGAGCTACCCTTACAACAAATCTAAAAGGCACGTGAACCAGCTCAAACATTGCTATACTAATTTCTTCATCTTCCCATTTTATGGGGAAATAATTCTGTGCTTTCCTCTAAAGAGCAGTTCATTTCTTCTAGAAAATTACTGCAGAATCACCTTAACTTTCACGAATCAAGTGCAGCACATAACTACAGCATCTTGTCATAGGAAGCAAACTAAAAAGGGTAACAGTATTTCATGTCACAGACCTTCGGTTCATGTTGGCAACTGATTTAACACTAAAATTCTCATTGTCTTGGCAAAACTTGTGTAACTGTATTATATACATGTAAGGGAGAAAAAAAAACAACAAAGACCTGCGTAATTTTCTGATGACGTCCAGGCAGAAAATACTAGTTTTATGAGTGAATTTACCATGTAAGGATAAACTGTAACGCTGGTGCAACCTTTACAGATTTAGTTTTAGGGGCAATAACGTGCTTCAAAAGATAGTTCAAAACGTTGAAAATAAAACTAATTACAATCACAAAAACATGACAGAACCTGCCATAAGCAGAAAATTTCACCGAGAATTAACGTGTATTAGTTCCACGACCTTTATTTCATCATGAGCAGATGCGCAGATGCACTTATGAGCCAAGAAGTCTCTCCCCAGCTATTCCTGCTGTGAAGGTAGCACCTTTTGGCAGAGGAGAGCATGTTCCGGGAGTCGAGCGACCATTTCATCAACACTTTTTCCTGTTGATTTCAGTGGGAAACACCGTCAACACACTTTCTCCTGTTAAGACACCTAGAGATGCGTGATCCAGTGAAGCAATCTGTGAACAAGTGTTTGCTACTACTAGTGAAAAGGATTTGGATCCTCATCAAGTGGATTCTCTTCTGGGAATTCCCTCTAGATAAGGCAGTCGAGCCCATCAGTTTCCCGGCAGGCGCTGCAGGGATCTTACCAAACCTGGCCAAAAGGCAGGCGGATACTCGGGTTACAGAGCAGGAACAGAAGATGGGACACACAGGCTTCCCTGTGGAAGCTGAAGGAGTGAGAAGAGAGGGATCCATCATGGGCAGCCTGGTGCAGGCTCTCCAGCTGTGCCCCCACATCCCACTGGATGGGTACAGGCCACCAGTATGAGGATGAGTAACAGAAATTCCAGCTGTACAGCTGGAAATGTTGGAATTAAAGCAATACCAAAACCAAACCAAAACAAAAACCAAAACCCAAAAAACAGAAAGCATCTTCCCATAAGAAATAAAGAGTAAAATTACCACTCTTCTGTCAATACACAAGACTTTGAACTAATTAAGGATTGGTTTAAAATCTATTTTACTCGGTGCTCATATTTTTCAATTGTTATATCCTCATTCTTCCTTCAGGCTGAAGAAACTGCTCCTTTGCTATTCTTGCAGCTTTATTTTTTTCTCCCCACTTTCAGACATAATTAAACATTCTAGGAGGTTTCTGGGCAAGTTACAGAAGAATCTAACCTGCTGTCAGACCCCTTCTGTCAAGAGGGGATGGGCTGACAAGAGGAAGAAGTAAGCATAAAGAAAACTGGACCGCGACACCATCGAATCGGGAAAGACAGGACGACATATCTCAGAAAAAAAAAAAAAAAAAAAGAAAAACGCTCTGAGGGAATGAGGCTGAAGTGCCAAGATCTCTGAAGTGGAGCTGAATAAATAGGAGGAATGGCACCGAACAGTAGCGAGGCCCCAGCAGTGTTCCCAGAGCAGAGCTCCGGCGCAAGCAGCGCTCCGCAGCCGGGCTCGCGTTCCCGCTTCCCAGGCGCTGACGCACACAGAGGCACCTTCTCTGCTTTTACTAAAACTCTGTCGGGAAAAACAATCCGCCTGAAGCTCCGCATCGCGCAGAACGTTCAGCTCTCGCCCTTCTGGGGCGCCGCAGCCTGCGGTGTAACGTAATCGGCTGTGACCCAGCTAATTGGCAGCTGTTACCCGGCCGAGCTGGACGGCAGCTGCCGGGGAGCGGGGCGAGGAAGCCCCGGGGGCTGCGGGCGGAGCGGCGTGTTCACGCTGGCTGCTTTACAGCCAGACACCGCCAGGCACCGACGCTCTCCGGCCTGCGCAGCCGACTTGCCCGGCGCCCGGCGGGGCCGGGGTTCCCCTCGGAGCTCCCGGCAGCCACAGGGCTCCCGCCTGACGCCGGCAGCGAGCAGCCCGGAGCCCTGCCGGGCCTTCACGGGGGGGCCGCAACCTAAAACCTGGGGTGGTCCCGCCGCGTGGCAGCGACCCCCCACCCCCCCGCCGCGCAGACGCGGCTCCGCGGGCCTCCGCCAGCGCGGACCCGAGGGTGCCGCCAGGAAACATCCACCGGTACCCGGGCGCGCCCAGCCGCGGGGTTTCCTCCGGCGAGAGGGGAAAGCAGAAAGGAAGGGGGAGGGGGGAAGGCCAGACCACCCACCTCTCCCCCCGCCCGCGGCGCCGCCGCTTTCACCTCAGCCCGGCGGGGCGCGGGCGGATGGGCGGGGGCCGCGCCGGGGAGGCCACCCGCCCGTCCCCCCCCGCAGCCGCGTGACCTCATGCGCGAGGAAGCGCCGGGCCAGGGCCGCCCCCGCCTCTCCCTCCCGGGGGGGGGGTGGGGTGGGTGTTGGAGCCTGACTCAGCTGGCGGCTGGGACTCACCGCGCGCACGCCGCGCTGACACACTGGCCACGCCGCGGGGCAGCCGCCGATCACGCGCGGGCGCGAGGCGCCCATTGGTCGCCGCCTCACACACCTTTGCCGGCGATTGGCGGCGGGCTGCTGGCGGCCCCGCCTCTCCCCCCCGCGCGCGGGGCCGGGGAGCCTCCACCTGAATGGGGAGCGGCGAACAAAAAGAGGAAAATAAAAAAAGAAAATGCCTCATGCAAATTAAATAAACGGGTTTACTGTCTCACTGTAAATCCTGGTCTTCCTGGTTAAAAGCTACAACAAGTAAGAGAATATTTTTTCTTATATCATTAAGAAAGTTAACTTTATTTCTCTTTT
>JAAGNO010024595.1:0-12030 GCA_033439905.1 Ceryle rudis
CGAGCGGAGTCCCCCAGGGGCGCGGCCGGCAGGGGGCGATGCGGCCAGCCGCAGGCTGCAGCGGGCCCCGTCCCGTCCCGTCCCGTCCCGTCCCGTCCCGTCCCGTCCCGGGCCCGGTCATCGGCAGCTACCGCTTCGTGTTTACGAGCCGGAGCACAGCAGCGTGAGCTGCTGCAGGAATAGCTGCAAGTCCCCTCGTCGAGCCGGTGCACGGACACGTGGCACTCGGTCCCGGCCGGATACCCGGGAACAACGTCTGTGAGCGGAGCCGGAACCCTCTCCGGCTTTCTGCTGCTCGTTTCCCCGAGCCGGGGCGGCTTCACAGCGGTAGGGGAGAACACTTCCGCAAAAGCTACGCCGTTTCCCTGCGTTTTCTCCCCGCTACCCCCAGGGCGACGGGTGTATCTCGCGGTGAAGTGCCCGTTGCCTTTGCCGTTGGTGTGAATGTACCAGAACGCGGGCAGTGCAGAGGGGAGAGGTTCAGCCACCGGCACGTCGCCGTAAACATACCACCTCAGCAGCTCCTCTTTGAGCAGACGTCCATTCACCAGCCCCTTCCTTGCCCCGTCTCCCCAGCTCACCTGCTGGCAGCCCCTTGGGCTCCCTTCCTGCCAGTGCAAACACCAGCCACACCTGGCTCCAGCAGCACCAGCAGCCAAAGGCTGTGGGCTGGAAGGTTCAAAGGCGAGCCGTTGCTGGAGGAGGAGAGCATACTCACGGGGGTTTGGTGCACCTCCTTGGCCACCTTGTCTCTCTTCATTTGCTATTTACAGCCTCTCCCAAGACAACGCTTCTGTATCCAACAGTGCATGCAAGGAATCTTTCTTTTCTCTCCTTTTACTTTCTTGAATTAACACCTTCTATAGGTCTGCTACGTTATTTCATGTCTGGCTATGGAGAGTGAGCTGTTCTCCTTATATGGGGGGGAAGCATATGTAGCTCTGCTGGAAAGGTGAAGGAAAGTTTACTTTTCCTATTTTTCTGCAATAGCACAGTGATCATTCATGTTAAAGGACCATAACAGGCTATAGAAATGGCTTACCAGCACTTGATCGGATGTAGGAGATGAATACAGTACATGACAAAACATTCTCTATAAATACTCCCCTTGTAAGCACTTCAAAACCAAAAAGCAGGAAAAAAAGACTACGTGGTCTTCCGGAAAATAGGCCTGAAGGAAGGAAGGACGAGAGTGGGGGCTAGAGCTGCACACAAACCTGCCAATTCACACAGCTGCTCTTTTTGGGAAATCTCGGAGGCAGGCAAATATTTTCACTCTCTCACCTTTGTGTTTTGCTCTGGTTTGACGCACTGGTGCAGTTCTGAACCTGGAAGAAAAGTTCATAAGGGCACACACCTCTGAAAGAAAAGAACTGTGAGGAGGCTGACACACTGCTCTCTCTGCTCATGTCATTAACACACACAAAGGTGCAAATCTCCGCTACAATGGCCTCTCACCGGTGGCTGGTTCACATTTTTGGGTTCAAACAGTTGAAGTTTTTAAATATTTAGAGGTACTTTGGTTCCTTATTTCCTTTCCATAGATACTTCTCTTTATAACTGTATCAAGATATAATAAAAACCACTATGCTCTTTCTTTGAGGCCTCAGATACCGTAATGTGGCTGTGTTTGGCTTTTTGTTTGTAGTGGAAACACAGAAATCAGCATTTTCAGACTATGTTAGAAGTCCAAACCGTGGCACGGACATTAATTAATGCCTTTTACATCAGATTTGCTATACTGGATCAGACCACTGACCTGTCTAAGCCTGTTGTCTGATGTTGAGTTATCCTGCTTCACAGGAAGTAAACGCCACTGACTACCCCTGAAACAGGTATTTCCCTCTTCACAGACCAGTGCCTGTGACCTACTGGTTCCATTCTTTTCAGGCTCCATACTCTGAACGGGGAGGTGAAATATTTTCCCTATAGTACACATGCGTCAATAAAGGAAGATCAGGAGCTGCCACCACCAGGTATTTTGACACCTAATGTTCAAAAGCTTTCAGGTTGCTTGAATAGAAATAAAAAGAAATAATTAATTGAAACATTTAATTTTGGATAGAAGAAATGTTAAGGCATGAAAGCTGCCAAACTTCACCATGAGGTCAAAGCATGTTTATTTTGTGCAGCCTCATCTGATTAAACAATTAATTTCTTATCCGGTGGTTATGGATTTCACTTTTACTCTACAGAAGGAGTATTACTATCACACAGGTCAGCCCATCAGTACACTCCTTCCTGGCAGAGATGTTGATGGGCATTTGGTCAGGTTGCAATGCACTCGCTGGGGGGCGGGGGGTAGGTGAAGAGGGCAGCCCACACCATGTTTCACCCCTGTCCCCTTGGCAAACTCGTGGCAGTGGAGACTGGGCTGGAGAAGCCCCATTTTACAGCAATACAAAGCATCTTTCCTAGTGCAGCAAACACACAATGTTCTGCATGCCTTCGTAGACCCCTGCAGGGACAAGAGCTGCCCTCCAGATCCAGACCTGCCACTGGATAATTCAGATAAAAGAAACATCTTTTTAATCCTAACCATGAAATTCTTATCCTCTCCTTCAAACTGCTGAAAACCCTTCACAGCCTCATGAAAACAAATGGTACCTCTTACCCTCACACACAGAGACGCCCATCCCTTCCATCCCATGATGGACTTCACAGGTTATCAATGTCCTTCCAGGAACCGCATATCTAACGTGACCCCAATTTCGAGTTAATCTCACTTCTGAGAGAGAAGCAACAGATAAAGTATGATTCGTGGTGGTAGTGCCTAGCTGGAAAAGGTCTCAAGATAATCTAAGCACTATCAGAGGAGAAAAAAAAACAGCCCAAGAGATAATGTTACCTCAGGCTATGACACAATCCATCCTTGCCCACAAGCCCCAATAACATTACCATTCTGTATGAGGTCCTTGTTCCCAGCACTGTGTGCTCCTGCAGACAAGGAGGGAGTGCTGTACCTTCTCCATGCCATTTCATCCCTCCTCCACAGAGCTGCCCAGTGAGCAAGCTGAAAGACAGACAGCTTCACTCCACCCAGCTCAGTCACCCAAGAGTTGTTGGCTTCAGAGGGCTCCCTCGCAAACCTTTTCTTCTTAGTGCAACAGCTCTGAATCTCTTACTATTAAGATGTAGGGGAGCTACTCACCTTTGACTGCTTCGATCAATCCATTGTGTCCAGATTCTGGCTGGAGAGCAGGTAGCTGGCATCACACCAGAGGTGCCTTTTATTCCTCAGAGCCAGCAGCATGCCAGGCATGATTCTACTAAATGACATTTCCCACTTGGGTGTACATGACAGCCACGCACACTCCTGCTCCTTTGCCTTCTTGCTGATAACACCTATGTTACTTATTCATTGGCAACTTGTTTGAAGTGGTATTTGTGCAGCAGTAAATCAGTTTTCAAGTACTCCTGAAATCCCTGCAACCCATTAGCCTCCTGTACAGTTTACCTCTCCTGTTTTGCTTTGTTTTCTCCCACTTCCTTCTGCACACATCTCTTGTTCTGCCAGCCCTCAGTTACACTTCCAGAATCATACACTGCAACCCACACACATTTTTCCTGTTTAGCAGGGCATTACTCATTTATTAATATTCAGAGTCGATGTAAAAAGAGAAGCTCATCTCCAAAGGCTACGGAAGCAACATGGGAAAAACAACAGTAAACCAGAAATCTTGGCACACCATCAACCCTCCTACCCCACTGGGTACTCCAGAAGCAGAGGGGATGATGCTGAGCCCCTATCTCTAAATCCCTTTATCTCTCTCTCCACACAGTTCATAGAGGCTGCTGACAAAGGACAGGTGAGGCTAAACCAAGCTGTGAGCATCATCCCTGCCATGACATTTCCCTTCTCAAAGTGTTGCAAATTTTCACTGTGCTGAGATAATTTTCCTTTCTGTCACTTGAAATGCAGCAAACAGTTGTGGAGCAGCCACTGGGACTGTCACGCCATCATGGGAGCCAGAACCCAGCTCACAGCCTGGAGCTTAGAGGGATTTGGGGCTTGAAGCTGTACAATGTTTGTTCTGTACATATAGGCTTGTATCAAAGAAAGTCAGGGAAAAAAAAAACCCACAACAAAAAAAACCCAAACAACATCATCTCCTGGAAACTACCCAGAGCTTTTCTCTCTGAGGGAAACAAATGAGGCCTTAATTAATTTTCTTTCAAATACAGCAAATTGACTTCTGCTCCAGTTGTGCTAGATTCAAGCCACACAGCACAATGGTTTTAATTCCACTTCACTTAAGAGCTAAATGTTCAGAGCAAGGAAAAGGGAGTTTCCTGTAGGTCTCATGCTGAAGTCAACAACCAAACCACCCTGGTTTTCACAGGAGCGGTTTCTTCAGAGCCTGCATTTCTGAAGTTGCCCCTGGGTTAGCACAGTAAAATGCAGGATATATGAAAGGCACTGGCTGAGCAAGTCGCCTGGTCCCTTGCATATTTTTAATGGTTTGCCAAATCCTGCCTCAGTTTTCATTTTACAGGCTCAAAGATCCAAGCGCTTCTAGTGTCCTGTCCTAAGGCTAACTTACTGGTTCACTGCACATCCTAACTAGCCCTGCTGCCTCAAACTTCATTTAATCTTTCTTAACATCAGAGTCCTGCCTGAAGGATTTCCTAACACTGGCTTAACACACAGCGTTCTAGACAGGGTCTCCTCAGTACCTCACAAACTCCCTCATCTCTACCAAAGCAACCTTGCCCAATAAGCCAGATAACATTGGCCTTCTTAGTATTTGTTTCGTATGGGTATCTCAGAGCTGCCCTGAGATCAGCACCTACCCCATGCTCAAGACAACTGCACCCAAATCCCAGCAGAAAGATTTGTCTGGGCACAGCGCTGCTGCACAGCAGACACCCTGGGCAGGTGTCTCAGTATGGTGTTCTACAGTGCCATGGACCCATACCAGCTTGTCCAGCAACATCACACAAATCTCATCCCTACACTGTGCCAAAAAGCATGAGAATTGAAGGAAAAAAAGATCCAACAAAACCCAAATTACTGAGTCTAGTGAGACTGTTAGTGTAAGCAGAGAAACTGCAGAATCTCATCTATAGACACATATATAAGAAAAAGCAATTCTATAAACTGTTCTTGGAAAATATCCATCCTTCCCCCTTTTGTATCTGTTCAATGATATAGTAGCTGTATCATTGCCTGTGTGCTACAATAAGAGAGGTACAGGACCCCCCCTTGCTTGTCTGAGGGATTCTGTTTGAAAAAAGGTGAAGGACAAGATCTCCTTCACTGTAAAATCCTGTGATTAATTTAAATTAACTTCCAATCATCCTGAGATCCTCCTGCTGCCAAACTTATCTAACATGTTTAATATTTGGCTTCATTATCACATTGACTATGCAATGCTTAGGGAAGGTGCTATTACTCCTCTTCACAGATGGAAGAGGGAGGCCCAGATCCCAAAGACACCCACTCATAGCATTTATTTAGGTAAAAAGTGTCAAAGCAAAGAACTGAACCTGGTCCTATCTAACACCCATTGTCCTCATCCATTCTTTTCTTCCAACAAGATCTTTCCAAGATCTCCTGGGAAAAGCAGGTCAATTTACTCTCAGCTTCTCCTTTTATTGTCAATATTGGAAACTAAAATAAGAAAGCAAGGTGTCCCTTGACTTACTCTTCAAAATGACATTTGTTAACTTCTTGAATTCCCACCTGTTCTTTCCACATGATTTTGCATTGTTTGGCTATATACTGTGAGTCTGTACACCTCAGGGAAGCAGTAAATCTTTATTTTCTTTCCTTTCTGTAAAAACTCAGCCCTTTTCAAGTTGCAAAGCTGCATATTAAAACTACTGTCTGCTGACTTTCATATTTTCTGAGGCAACATCTGGCATAAAAAACTGATTGCAAATATGATCAGAGTTAGGAAGATCTCCTCCCAGCAGTCTTCCAGCTGGCTTTATTCCCAGACACCAGCCCAATAGAAAAGAAAAATCTGTTTGACACTGTCTGTCTCTAACTCTTCAGGTAGAACAGTTTCCCTCCCCTGGGAGGTTTTGATGACATGGGATTCAGATGATGGGATGTGAACTGCACTGGAACTGGTATGACCTCTGGGGTTCAGGACAGATGCTCTCTGATGCCTAAGGAATTACGAATCTCAGCTCATTCTACGAAGAATAATAGAGTTTATCCCTGCCAAAGTCTAAACTTACAGATATAGGCATCATTTTGAGGAATTAAAATGTAATCCTATCATTATGAGTAGTAGGGTTCAGCTGCAGACATTCACCTGTAATCAAGCAAAATTATTCATAAGGGGGTTGGCTGTAGTGAAGGCAGCCTCAGTAGCTCGGGTTATTGCTAAACAGTGTTAAAACGGAAGGGGCGACTCAGCCCTGGGAAAACACCCCACTGGCCTAATGTGGGTGTGTGATGCCACTCTGCCAGCATGTGATCCTCTGCCTCCAGAAGCGTGACATTTATCTTTCGGTTCTCCTGAATTTGGGAGGCCGGCATCATGGGCTTAACGCTTCTTTGCTTTTCTCCTCAGGTTGCAATGTACGTCAATGCAGGCTGAGTGCAAAGCCCCCATATGCCTCTTTTAAACTCCATAAGCAGGGGTGTACCACTAACGCAGCAAGGAAGGGTCCCGCTCCCAGCTCCTGACCCCTCTCATGCTCCTTGCTGCACTGCACTCCCAGATGAGAGCAAAAGCAAACAGCAAATCTCTTCTGTCTACGAGCTCCTTGGCACTGCAACATCAGGCAAGACCAAGCACAACCTAGGAATGGAAAAGTAGCTCATATTTAGACCAGAAAATTAAATACCATACCCTGGAAAAATAAATAATGTTTTTGTCGTAGCTTCTGATAGGGGAAGGAGGACTGATATGAGATTATTGCAGTTCTCCTAAAAATACCTAACTGATAAAATCCATGCTATGATCAAGGTAGAAATCGTAGAGGAAGAGAAAGAATCTCTTACTATTCATCTAGTAAAACCTTAGATTAATTAAAATGAAAATAATTTAAATTCTCCAGTATTAATCTAACCATTTATTCTGTTTGATTACACTTTGCATTTTACTTCCCCTGAAGAGTGTCACCAGCAATGTCACATTTCCCACTGTTTTTCAATAGCTTCACATCGTGATTTCCAGGCTGTGCTAGAATAAATAGTGCAGCTTGGAAACTGAAGCAGCATGCAAGACTGATCATTTGCTCAAAACCAACAGTTTTCAAGGAAATGAATGGAACGTAATTGCATCTCAGCTTCAGCTTGAAAATGTAACCAGCATTAGCATGTAATCTTCCTGTGGAGTTTACACTCAATAGCACTTGCTTATTAAGAGTTGCTTCTGGGTCACTGCCTTATTTGTACAGGGATAGTAGCTCATAGACATGTAGTTTGTAGTCCTGCACAAATGATTCCAACAGTATACTCTGACCTCTCATATAACAAAGACATCCTCATTTCTGACTGATTTATGTATTTGTTTACCTCATCTTAAGTTTGCTCTATGACCCTGGGGGGTAGATCTATCCGCCACGATTCAGCACATGCATGGGTTCTGTAATTCCATCACGACCCATGAGCTCTCTACAAGAAGCCAAGCCTGACCAGGGGAACTGAGTGTATGAGGTCCAGCAACAGCACCCTGGATTTGGGGTGGGCCAAAATATGCCAATATTCTAATTGCTCTAGAAATAACCACTGACAACAGAATATCCCCAGAAACAAATACAATCCACTCTCAGGTCTATACTTGTTTCCATGGAAATAGGCAGTTCAGGGGGTTTCCCCCTTATTTTCAAAATTTTCTCTTCCAGCCCACCATATTTTTTAAGGACAGACCTGTTAACTGCATAGGTTTGCCCAAACACGAAGACTACTGCAGATGTGCACAGACTTGCACAAAGCCAAGTAGAGAGCCAGACAGTGTGACCCCAAGAAAGCAACCGTGCAGCAACACTGCTGCCAGTCCTTAATACAGAGCATGCCAGCTGTCTGGAGATCCTTTCAGCCGAGGACCAATGAAACTTTTTCATTACTGAGGACCAAGTGTTTTTGGTGAGACACCAAACAGCATCCGCCACAGCGTCACCCAGAAAAGTGAACTAATAATAACTGACCATCAGCACAGTTCATGCGCTGGCCTTGGATGCTGGCTTTAAATTACCATAAAGGATGATGTAGTATTCGTAGCGCGAGTCTGTCTCCAGCAGCTGCCAAACATTTTGCTTCTGGCAGTAGCCCTCTGCATTGCCCCTCACCATATGTTGCCATCTCCAGTGACCTCCTCATGCTCAAGCTCTTCTCTGCTTCTCTGCTCTGCGCATCTGCCCCAGACAGAAGCTCCATTTCTCTAGAGACTTGTGACAATACTGAGCAGAGCCTCTGGGCTGTGAGCAGTGGGGGCGGTGGCAGTTGGGCAGTTACCTGGAAATCACTCAGGGTGCTGCGTGCTCACTGCTCTGGAACAGCCTGGCAGGGGGATGTAGAACAGTGCGGGTGATCCAGGGGAGGAGGGAGGCTTTGCCTGCATCTCCCAGGCAGGCATTTTGTGACAGCAGGAGGAGGAAAGCAAACACCCACCCTGGTGCCACTGGAGGAAGGGAAAGGCAGGCTGTGCCAGGGCTGCGAGCAGAGCGGAAGCAGGGAGTGACAAAAGCCAAAGGCAAAGCACAGGAGTGGATAAAAGGAGACAACACTGAAATGCCCCAGAGGAGGACTTAGGTTTTTATCATGTTGTCACACTGATGTGGTGGCATGCTGGGTTTCAGGCATGGTCTACCAGGCAAGCCCAGTGTGTAAAGTCTCGTGGGACATCACGTCAAAGCACTAGGTCAAAGTGGGCTGCAAAATAACTCAGGTACAGGGACTGCAGGACGGTAAACAAAGGATTATGGTATGTGGCAAGGGGCTGTTTATAGAGAAGCGACCAAGGGTATCAGGGGGATGAGGATCAGTATGCCCTTTGACTGAATGCCTCATTAAAGTTTTAAACTAGTACTTAAACCATCCAGCTGACAGGGGAGGGCTATGCTGGAGAGGCTCTGTTGTGTCTGGGAGGGGTGCAGGAGCTGCCTGCAGGCAGGGAAGGGACACACTCATCCTCCTGCTCCTCAGAAGGTGCTGGGTGCCTGTGCTCCATCTGCAGCTAGAAAGAGGACACTGTGCCTGGGAGATACCAGCAGCCTGTAGCCTAAAAACAGTGTCAGAGGGCTCACACTCCTCTCCTCAAGGCTATCGCTTTCTCCCTATCCCCAGGGCTCAGAAGGAGTAGGAGTTTTCTGGTTCAAAACTAGGAGGAATCTAAACAGGAGTGAGTAGGCTGAGAGCTGGAGTAGCTACACCATAGCTAGGTCAGGGTCCTCCCAACAATGGTGCAAACACAGCGTGACAGACTAGCAGTTGCAAACTAGATGGAGGCAGGATTCAACATGGAAAACAAAAGATTTTTAACGATGAGGAAATAATTCACCAACTAACGTTCCCCATGGCAGAGGGGGAAACAGTTCAGGGAAGTCAAACTGTGTTAAGCAAACCTTGGGAGAGCTAGCAAATTAGAGAAGGGGACATGAGGAGGTGTTAGAAAGGAGGAAGGCAATGCACCAGGACTGTGCACACAGCCACTCTGTGCCAGGCAGCATGGATGTTAGTGCTGGGCAGGAGCCCACTGCTCAGTTCAGGGCAGCAGCTACTGGGCAAGCCTGACATGCTGGGAGGAGGTCAGAAGAAAGGCAATAGCTCATTGTGCAACTACGGAGAATTGATTTGCAATGACAGAGTGTTTTCCTTGGCTCTGAGGGGATTTGGAAACCATTTACAAACATTTGTAAGGCATAAACCCAAGCAGGAGGGAGGGCAAATTACTTCCTAGAGAAGATAAAACAAAGAGAGGAAAAAACAAAGCTAGAAGTAACTAACAACATTTTATGAATGAGCTTTAGCAGGCTGTGAAATAGCTCTTAGAGGAGAGCAGGGGAAAACCCAGGTATGGGCAGTCTTAAAGCTGGATGGGGAAGAAGTAATTAATACATGTGTGATGAAGAGCATATGGAAGAATTTATTGAAGTCATACAAATATTTCCACCCTTACAATCTGTAGTCCCAATTTTCCACTGCCCTGCATCTCTTACTCTCATTAACAGCAATGCAAAAAAGAAAAATGTTTATTAATTAAATGTTCATTAAAGCAGGAGTGTAACCTTATAGTACTGCTCTAAGTGCATAGATTTCTAGACATTTTTAGCTAACAGAGAATTAGATTTTATAATTATGTGTGGGAAAATGACTCACTAGCAATGATCCTCTCCAGCTTCTCCAGAGATCTCCTCCTACCCCATCCCAAATCTCCTTTAGTCTTGATGAAGCAGGGATATGACTCTATGTTTGGATAGTGTATGTTAATGTCTCCTAAAGTCATGTCCAGCTGCTTCTAAAATCACCACATAAATCCCCTTCCAATTGCATTTGGGAGACCACTTATGGGACTCCCAAAGATCCACAAGGAAGCCTGAAAGCTTAAGGCCCAAATACAGCCCCACTGGGGGCTGACAGCAACCTGCCAAAAGCACTCAGAAGTCCACACCTTACCTGGCATATATCCTTACCGGTTTAATATTTTCCATAAGGAGGAAACGTAGCCATGTCTTGACCAGCTATGGGTGCTGCAGCTGGTATTAACAGTTCTCCCCCTCAGCCAGCGAGCTGGGCTCTTCAGGCAGCAGAGAGCTGTTCCTTGGCCTGATGATTTTTCACATAACTAATTACCAAGCTTTATAACCATCCCCTGCAGACTATGATGATGAGGAACAAATGAGATCAGATTAACCGATACAGTTTATTGGTGGAGCGTGCCCACTCACTGTGGATGCATCATGACTGTGTGCATTCATCAGCATGGGGATAAGCACAATTCAAAACCTCTGCCTGTGCAACAGGAAGCTACAACCAACCTGCAGCTCTTCAGCTTTTTCTCAATGACTCCTTAGGCCTTTCTGGGGTCCTTCTGTTGCTCTGTATCCTTGTCCTGGGCCACCCTGGAAGTCCTTTGGTGAGTGCCATGTCCTTCCTTATTGAAGCAAAGCAGATTAAACTGCGCCTGTAGAGGTTAAATGAGAAATAGCTGAAAATCCCTGAAGTCGTAACACAGTGGCTAATGGTGCATTTTCTACTACTATCCTCTGCCTGACAAAATCAGAGTTGCTCCACTATGTGGCACAGATGCTCTGCAACTCCACAACCAGCAACGATCCCCGTTTTGCTGAATGTTATTTCTAGAGGAGGGCATTCTTCAACCACACTGAGGCTGTTGAGCCCCAGGATCCCTGTAGAAACAGGGGATCTATCAAAGTAGCTGCAACCAGCACATCCAGAGCAGGAACCTAGAAGGGTATACATATTGCCTGTAACATCACTGTAGTTAGCGAGCATTAGTTTGCATTAGGACTAAAGGGAATAGGATTTCATGGCTGGAAACTGCTTTGAACTGAAATTTGAGAGCTGTGTCTTTCCTTTCCAGCTCTGGCACGAATTCCCTAGGTGGCCCAAGGCAGGCACCTTCATGTCCCTGTGGCTCAGTTTGCCATCTGTAAAACTGGGTTATCATCCCCTCCTCCTTCTTACACCCCTTTTATCCTTGTTTATATTAACTGTAAATGCAAATGCGATCGTTTGTGAGCAGGTACAGCGTAAAATAGGAGGCAGGTCCCTGGAAATGCTGCACGTATGGGGAAGGTTTGTGGGGAAGCATGCGTGCACGGCGTGGGGGAGGGCAGGTGCATGGAGGGATGGGTGCACAGCGGGGCGGGTACACGGGAGGACGCAGGGATGGAGGGATGCGCACGCAGGGATGAAGGATACCTGCAGGGACGGACACACGCCTGGCGAGCCGAGAGTTTGCCCACCGCCCGAACCAGCCCCGGCCCGACCCCTCACGGTGGGGGGGACAGGGGGCGGGCCCCCAGCCCGGCAGCAGCGCTGTCCCCGGCCCGGCTCCGCCGCGGGGCTACGGGGCGGGTTCCCCCCGCGCCCGCCTCCGCCCGCCC
>JAAGNO010024596.1:0-14118 GCA_033439905.1 Ceryle rudis
CTCCCCGCCGCGGGACAGCTGCTCCACGGCCCTCCCGAGGTGTCAACCCCGCACCGACCCGGCCAGACCCAGCGGGCTGCCCGCAGGCACCGCCAGCCCAGGTGCGTCACACCGGCGGGACGGCTGCTGGGCTCTCTGCCGGCAGCGGCCGCGTCGCGCCTGCGCCCCCCGCCCCAGCTTCGCCCGTGGCAGCGGGCCACTACCTGCGGGCTGTCCTGCAAAGCCTCTTCCAGAAGGAGTTTATCGACGGCGGGCATGTTGGCGCTGGGACGCTGCCGGTCGCGGGGAGCTGGGTGCGCGGCTGACACCCGCGGGCACGCCCCGGCGGCGGGGCTCGGCGGCGTCCCTCCCCGCGGGGGCGGCCGCGGTTCTCGGCGGGCAGCGGGGCACGGCGGCTGGCTGCCTGGCTGGCTGCCTGGCTCCCTTGCGGGGTGGGGGCGGTAGCACGGGACTACTCCCTCCGCCCAGTTCCCGTCGACCGGAGGAAGCGAGTCACGGGGAGGGCCGGCAGCTGGAGGGAGCGCGGCAGGCAGGGGGTGGCTTCCTGCCGCCATTAACTCCTCGGGCCTAGGCAGCACGGTGGCGGCTTAGCTCCTGGGGAGGGAGGGTTGCCGTTCACCTCCTCCCCATCTGCGGGCAGCAGGGGCTGCAGTGGCGTCCCCCTCTTGGCTCTATCCCCTGGACAGTGGGGTGGGGGGAAGGGGGATGGAGCAGGGGCCGTGGGATTCCCCCCTCAGCTGAGGGAGATGTCCCAGGGTGCGTGGGTGTGATGGGGATGAGGGGAAGATGACATCCTCCAGCCTAGGCTTGTGGGGCTTGAGAACCTCCAGCTGTGGGTGAGCCCTTGGCTGGGCCCCTCGATGTCTTGGCCCTTGAGGGGCGCTGCAGGGCTGGGGGCTGCTGGTGGGATCAGACAGGCTACCAAAGCCCTGGGTGGCTCAGAAGAGCACCCCAGGACCTCCACCGCTTCTTAGGACCAGTCCAGCTGCTGGCTGAGATAGGCCCATTTACGAGTAGCCCTCATTTGTGGCATCAGTGTTCCATCTTGTTTATGGACAAGTCTGCAAGTAAAACTATGGGACCGCAGAGTGCTGCAGGCAGGTCAACACCTGCTCAGGCATATCCCTACACTTGGGGGTTTAGAAGTTTTAAAGTTTCTGCTTTTTTTGGCTTTTTAAGTTACTGGTCTTACATGTGCAAAGCCATGCTTTTACTGCCATCTCACTGCTGTCTTAATTGCATCTGATAACTTCAGCATTTGGACATTAATTCAGCTGATCAGTTGAACAAAGATAATGTTTTTAAAGTAAGCAGAGTCTTGCTTGATCCATGAATGTTTCATTAGGTTCATGTTCTGAGGGGTCACCATAGCTTTTGGATGCCCAAGTTTCTCTAAAAGTCCAGAGTTACTGACCTACAGATCAGTTGTTCGTGTTTGTCAGCTGCAACTTCTGTTCCAGTGTGGCTTGTTAGAGCCCCATTTAAGGGGAAAAAACATTTCTGAAGAGTTCAGAAAGAATCCTGCCAGTTAAATGGAATATACAAACAAAAATATTAGCTGTAAAATAATGTTATCATCCTTGAAGAAATTTCACAATCTTCAGATAAGTCCAGTTGCTGCCCTCTTTTAAAAGAAGAAAAATAATATTTTAAAAAATGCAGCTTGAGTTGTTCAGGAACTCCAAACATTAGTATTGGCCTGCTTTGCCATTATGGTAAATGCCTTCTCCTTGCATCTAAATCCCAGTGGATTTTTCCATTCCTGTCGTTCTTAAACAATAGTGAATATTTTTATATGGCAAGAAAGGTGATTGTTAATACAGTTTTATATTTTTTTCTTTGATGATTAAAAGATTGTACACAAGCAGGTGGCCTTAGGAAACTTTTGCAGATCAGCAGGATGATTGTTTGCTTTAATTATGTATGAGAAATGATCGTTGAACCCTGTAATTTTGGCTAAGATATTTCTGTGGGTCTGACATTGATTGGTATTGCTTCTGAAGCCCGAGATAGGACCTTTAACCCAATGTGCCAAGCCTGCCTTGATGCGACTGCTCCACTGGTCCTAAAGCTGGGCTCCCTCTTCCAGGCTCTGGAGTAAGAACAGAGTTCTCACGTTCTGTCCGCTTTTCCTGCCGGAATAAAGACACTGAGCCATAATAAAAATCACCAGCTGATACCAAAAATACCAAGTATAACAGTATATATTTACATAATGGGAAAACAAAAATAGATAGGGCTTTATTATAATAATGTTGTTTCAGAGAATTTTAGAATGGTGGAAAGAGGTCAGAGGTTTTTTTTTTGCGTGCAGCAGATGAAGTAAGGCACTAGTTAGGCATTAGACTTAAGAATCTGTGACCGCTTCTGAGAGTTTTGTCAGGCTGCATCAAAGTTATTTTTCTTTCTTCAAGGATTTTGAAAACATTATTTGAAATTCACTCAGGAAGAGAAGACCATGCTTTATCAGATTTTCTGTATCTGTTGAAGTAGCTGCAGGGCATTTTTTTAATATTCCCCAAATGTTTCTGTTACAACTCTGCCCTTTTCTTCCCCCCTCTAGTCTTGAAATAGTTCAGCAACAGCTCTTCCCCACCGGGCTGAAGCATTCCCTTCACCCAGAAAATGTGGTTTGTGTTTTTATTTCACATTGTCATAATCCCAAGAGCTATAACCTTTAAGGTCTTATCTTGTTCCCCTTGATGGCTTTGTTTAGTCTGAGGTTCAAGTGTGGAAGCCTGTTGTCCTTCTAAAATTGAGGATGGCCATTTCCAGAACAGGTTCTACTGGTGTTATTCAAATAAAACAAAAAGCACTTCACTAACAGCTGAAGGGTGACACTTTTGCTATCCATCATTCTTTATTGCACCACTCCTTGCACAGCTATAAACTTGGTGGGTTGCTTATATATAGTGATCGAAACATTTTTACTGAAACTTTCCCAATACACTGTGGGTGGTTTTGAATTTAAAAAAAAAATAAATCTTGACTACTAGTATTTGAAATTACCTTTTTCTTGTATTACTGATAATTGCAATTAATTCCAAGTCACCTAGTTTTATTAGGTCTCTAGAATTATTCTTCATTCTTGTAACTCCCAATAATGTTCCTAAAATAATTACAATAACCCGTAGTACTATCACCAAACATTTCAACAGTTTATTTATACAACAGTAGTGATTTTATTAAAAAAACCAGGTACCTCTGTGTATAGGCAGACCTTTGGGTAAGGGGAGTGTAAGCCTTTGACACAAGAAGATGCTGTCTCTGGATGTCACGGGTTTCCATGCATGGCACCAGCGCTGCAGTGCAAGCAGCCTGGCCAGTCCAGCTCCTGGTGACAAGCTTCAAGGGCACCTCCTTACCTATGCTGCATCTGGTACCCAGGCCAGCTTCTTCAGAGCTGTCTCAGGAGGTTTACATCTCACACTATTTTATCACCCTCTGGAAGAGAAGTGGCATGGGCATTTATCCTGTTGTGTGGGCCAGGAGCTGCTCGCTGCTTTGGGCAGTGCTAGCAGCAGACCAACAATACTTCAACTCCTGTCTTCTAGGTCCAGGTATTGAACGCAGTGCTCGGTTAATAGAAAAGTCTGGCTGGTGAAAAGCGCTCTCACAGCTATTCTTCAAAGTCAAATTTAATGGGAACATTGTACATAGGAAAGAGAACAGGGAAACAGCAGACACAGTACCTAGAATCCATCACCTGAATGTTCAAAAAACCCTGTCATGGCAGTATGAAGTGAGCTGGAGAACATTTCCAGGAAGCAGTGCAATTAATCTTTATGTGAGTGTTCTGTAACCTACAGATGACGATTATGTTAAAGTAAAGGCCTCTTAGAATGTGAAAAAGTAAGGTAAAACCCCTGGAATGGCCAAAATGATGTTGATACATACTGCTTATCAAAGTAATAAGAATTAATAGCATCAAATAAAATCAATAAATAATAGAATGTTGAGTATGAAGTAATTTATTACATAAACTAATTGTACTAAGAAAAGATGCTGCTTTTTTTTCCAGCAAAAGCCTGAATGCAGCCCAAAAATCTCATAGCTGAGTGGTTTGTTTTGAGTGAGAACAGAACTAATTCTGTTCAGCGATTTTACTTTTCAGCTCAGTTGTTCTAACAAACCGCACTGTCTGCAGTCAGCAGCCTGTTTTCGCAGGCAGTGGCTGCTGCTGGCACTGATAACACCCCGTGGTTAGAGTCAGTACCAAGGGTTGGTGTGCAGGCCAAGGCCGCTGCTGGATCTTGTGCACCACATTGGGGGGTGCAGAAAGCAAAAGGCCTGCAGGGAGGAAAGGACAGGACAGGTGACCCTAAACTGGCCAGCAAGGGATTCCAGCCCATATAGGTCATATTCGGTATAAAGCTGAGGGATCAGGAGGGTCTTTCCCTCTTGGCCCACTTTGCTGGCTTTGCTTGGCTTGGCTTGGGTCCTCTTCCAGTTCCTTCCTTGGAGCATCTGAGGAGGACTCTGTCCATTCTGCCTTTGATCCTGATCTCTGTGTGTTCCTGAATCCAGTACCAGAATCCAGCTCCTGAACACAGCTCCCCTCTGCTGCTGGGCCCAGCCTGGCACTCTCCTGGTGCCTGCTCCACAGCATCAGTGGTGACAGTGATGTAATTACCATCAGGGGGTTTGGTTTGATACTGGCTTTGTATATATTCCATTTATTATTATTATTGTTTTCATTAAAGCTGTTCTAGTTTCCTTTTCTAATTGCTAACTCTCTCCCTTATTCCCTTTTCCTTCCCCTTTGGGGAGGGAGGGGGGTTAACAGAGAGCATCTGTTATAGGTATAAGGGGCTGCCCTGACCCTAAACCGTGACATTGAGAGTGATCACTTTTCAAGGAAAGAAGGAGAAAATTTGGATTGATCTGTAAACTTGAGGTTTGTCTGCTATATAAATCTTGTGGCAAAGTGATGTAAAATTTTCCAGTACTGCTGCAGTTCCACAGAAATTTGTGCATCTTCAGACTTGAATTTGGAGTTTTACGTGTGAGTCTCGTTCCTCTTTGAGGCTGGACAGGAATATCCCTTGGTAACCAGATGGTCAAGTATGATCCTCCCCTGACTGCCTTTGTTCATGTGACAGAAAGGCCACAGTGTGAGATGGCAGCTGGGGACTGTGCCTTCTGCTGGATGAGAGGTTCTCAGTGCCATGCTTCCAGGTTTGCCCAAGAGCTTTCCCATCTAACTGCCCAGCGGCGGCTCAGGGCTGGAAGCAGCAGTGCAGAACCTGGATGATGCTATGCATGAGTTAATAAGCCCTGCCAGCTTTAATTGGCATGTTTGGAAACAAGGCAGCTGTTGTGCATCCTTAACATAATTTATTTCCAAATTTGATAATCCACCCAGTATTAATGGAGAGCTGACTATAATTATTTTTTCTGGTTAAACTAGTTACAGAGTCAGTCATACTGCATTGTGTTTTCTTTCTCATATGTTCCATTGTAACTTTAAAGAACATATTGCGTTATACTTCCTTTTTGGCTTCATACCTTGTACTTCACAAGAAATTTCTGAGCAGTAATGTGCTAGTCACGTGTTTGCTAAGTCAGCTGAGTCTATTTATGCATTTAACACAGTGTCTTATATTCTTCTTCTTCTTCATGCTCAGTGACAAAGAAGTCTTTGAACTACAAATGACTTTTAGAGGTGTAATAATGTACCCTACGTCGTGCAGCTGTCCTGCATAAATATGGAGGTGTATGAAATGAGAACAGCAATAAATCACTGCGAACTTATTCTTTGTAAGTGAGGGATCTGAAAGGAATCTCACTACTCTCACTACCAGAAGCATTCCAAACCAATTTTTTATTAGTATCTGAATAAATTTCTGGTTAAATTAATAGTAGGGCATCTAATGTACAGAATAACTCTTGGACACCTAGAGAAGGATTATCTTCTCTTTTTGTGTATGACCCACAAGATAATACCAGGCCACAATAAAATTCCATTGAAATTATTAATTGCCATGTAACCAAGATCTCATGCTCTTTGTTTTAATGTAAACCACGTGGCTTTGTTTATTTCCATTAAACACATCAGTAATATGCCAAAATGGGCAAATGCAGATGCACTGGGTAGTGGGATGGATCGAATTAAAATCTTTTTGAAGGTGAAGGGTTTAACTGCCATCTTTAATTTCATGTAATTTAAGGACAGTTGAGTTCCCTCATGTAACCAAGTACAGCAGCAGCCTCCATCCAGATCCAGAATAAGAATATGATTTCAAAAGCCAGAGTCTCTGGTGACAATACTGGCTAGAGGTATTGGCACCACTTCCCTCGTGCCTGCCTCTGCCCTTTGGTGCACAGCCTCTGGTGGGGTTGGCACAGCTCTTAGTTTGGAAGCCTGCCTGATGAAGGGCATCTGATTGAACAGGATGCGTTTGCTTTACAAAGAACAGGAGCAAGAAGAGAATGAGTGGCTCATCGGTTGGCAGAAGTATTGAAATATTTTAAGCTAATGTTATTATTACCCTTTGTCCACAGTTACTGCAGCCCTTGGGCAAATGCTGAGATACAGGCTCCTTTCTCTTTTTAGCTGTGCTTTTTGTAATGTATGCTGCTTCCCAACCTAGCAGACACTTACTTCTCCTATTTCAGGTGATGGTCAATGGAGTTCAGGGATATCCGAGTTATAGTTAAAAATCTTAGTGTGAAATACATGCGACAGAAAGAATAATACAGGTGCTTCATCAAAGAAATGTACATGTGGTATGATTCTGTAGATTAAAATGAGACATCTAATGCCTGGTATACAATTGTTTTATGAAATGCTAGTAAGTAACCTGCTAGGTGTAAAGGTTACCAAAAAGTCAGAATACTGTATTGCAAACGTAGCTTGATCTTCGAGTAGGACTGTCAATTTAGTCTCAGAGGGAACACTGACTCAGAGCCCTTCTTTATAAAAGAACTGTAAGTCTTTAAAATACAACATCAGTACAAATATCAGAAACAACTGTACTTAATGTTGTCACCGTGTCTAAAGCTAACTTCTCTTTTGTTTTTTAATCGTGAGACTGCTTGAACTAACCAGGCCCTGCACTCCTGTGTTTCCTTCTGAACAACAGAATGGGAAAGTTCATGTTGTCTTAACTCTGATCACTCCCTTTGGTTCACCTTCCCATGTCATCTTTCTATGACTGCTTAGGCTAAAACAAGCTGTATAATAAATTCTTAATACTTCTATATAGCAGAATATATCCTAAGGCCTACTAGACGACCACAAAAAGTCTGCTAGCATTATTATATCCCTTTTGGTCTTCCTGCTTGCTGTTTGGGCTCCTTTGGTTTGTGTACATGGTGCAGACAGGGGGGTCTTGGCCCGTACCTGAGACTGCTGCAGACTACAGGGGCTGAAAACAGCTCTCCTGGTTGCTTCCGCCTTTAGCGGAGCCTGCCTGCACTGCCCGAGGCAAAGGCAGAGCAGGATGCGGTGATGCAACAAGTTGTCATTTTGTGCTTTTAGAGAAACAGCAGAAAACCCAGAGTTTGATACAGAAAACAATGAGGAAACTCTAGGCAGTGCCCAAATGGGCACCGATAGCACAATCTGTTTGTTTCCTGAAGGGGAGTGACTCCCCCAGGCAGGCTGCCAGGGCAGCGTCAGGAACACACGTATACAAGCACATGCTGGCATACCAGGAAAATACACTGCTGCGTTGCTGCCCAGGCAGAGGGTTTGGATAACCCAAATCTAGCTCAGCAGGAACCATCTCACCAAGCTCTTTGTTCCTTCACAGTGCTCAGATGCTTCCAGCTTTGCAAGATCAGACATTTCCAATTTTTCTTGCTGTGACGGCCACTTCAAAGTTCTTCTGTTGTCTGGAGAAAGCCAAATACTGGAAAGCTTTTCCTGTCATATGACTGGACCTACTTTTGCAAATGCAGGGTTTGTCAGACAGCCAGAGCTACACTATGTGTGTGCTGAGACATTTCCATCCAGCACGGCAGCTGGTGGCAGGAGTCACCTTGGCACACTGGTGGCTTGCTTTCATGGGGGGCCAGTCAGGAGCACAAGGGGAGCAGAGATCTGAATGATTGTAGTAGAGGTTGTAAGCCACGTATTGTTACTACCTTCCAGAGCACTGTAGCTCGTGGTGTGTATTGTCAGAGATGTGCTTGTCTTACACCATGGGTGAGAGCACAGCCCCTCAGAAGGCTGGTGCAGGGCCAGGCTGCCACTGTTAGTAAAATAATTTCTTCCAGTCAGCAAATGTCTCTCAGTGCACTCATGAAATTTTTCCAGGATACAGGCCACCATAAGCACGATACAAGTTAAAACAAATTATCCTCCCAGGCTGCAGGCAGCTCGCCGGCTATAAACTGCAGTTCTAGTTTAACCCCAGTTGGCAATTAAGCACCACACAGCCGCTGGCTCACTCCCTCCCAGTGGGACAGGGGAGCAAATTGGAAAAAAACTAGTAATACGTGAGAGTTGAGATAAAGACAGTTTATTAGGACAGAAAAGGAAGGGGAAATAATTATAATAATTATAACAACAGCTATAATAGAATATACAAAACCAGCGATGCGGAATACAGGTGTGCACCACCCACTCACTGATGCCCAGCAAATCCCTGAGTTGCAGTTTACGCCACTCAGCCAACCCCTCCCAGATTATATACCCAGCATGATGTCTTATGGTATGGAATAGTCCTTTGGCTAGTTGGGGTCAGCTGTCCTGGCCGCGCTTCCTTCCAGCTTCTTGTTCACCTGCTCACTGGCAGAGCATGGGAAACTGAAAAATCGTTGACATAGGATAAGCGCTACTTAGCAACAACTAAAACATCAGTGTGTTATCAACATTCTTCTCATACTAAATCGAAAACATAGCACTATATCAGCTACTAGGAAGAAAATTAACTCTATGCCGGCTGAAACCAAGACAACTGCTCACCTTATGTGACCGAGCACCTCACATCAACTGCAGAGTTTGCTTTGCAGCGGAGAAGCTGCCCCTCCCTTTTGCTTTCCACCATGTGATTTCTGATGCAGGCAGATGTTTTGTAACCTCTGTAATGACACCATATGTTACTTGTGCACTTGACTACCTGGCTGTAGTCCTGCAAACAGAGAAACTTGGGTTTACCTTGACAAATTCCCACAGATTAATCAGGCATATAAATATTGTCGGATCTGTAAATAGTTTTTTCCAGTTCTTTCAAATTCATTTATGGTAACACGCTGCTTATCCTTGTTTTTCGTCCTCTTTTTGAAAACAGAACATTTAGTTCAAGGGTCTCATACAGTCATTATCTTTAAATACTCTGTAAATATAAGTGCTGACAAGATTCTAGATCACAAGCATCTGTCTTTGTCAAAATCATGAAGCATGTGGACAACATGTACAGCAGACAGAGTCAAGAGGACCTAATAATATACATGATTTTTTCTTCGAGCGTACCAATGGTTACTAATTAGTTTTTCACCCTCTCAAATCAAACCTGTATGAAATAGCAAAAACAAAAAGGCCCCAAGCAGAACAGCAATGCATATTCGTGACTGGAAGAACATGAATAATAATGCAATGGAAAATGTTCTTGTCAGCATTTAGACTAACTTAATTGCTTTGAAAGAAATCAATGACAAAAGAAAAGTCTCCAGAGTTTTTCAGTCCTTGCCTGAACAGAACTGCTTGTGCATACAGTGCTTCAGAGATTTCCTTGCATTTGGTTTAAACTGCGTCGCAGCATTGCCAAATAGAGCGATGCTCAGTACTTTGAAAACTAAATTGAGAAATAGCAGCTTGCTTTCAGATAAGTGCTCTGGTTATTGTTAGGTTTGAGTCCAGATCTCTTCTCATTTACACTGTTGTACGTTCGGATTGGCACTGCTGCCACATGTGGTTTCACTATGTCACAGCCTTCTCAGGCAAGTTTGCTTCTAGGGGCTACCAGGCCTGTCAGCTCCCCATCAGCACTTCACTGAGTGACATGGGCTTCTAGTTGTGACATGGGAGAGATTTTGGTTTTGCTGGAGAAG
Organism: Ceryle rudis; assembly: GCA_033439905.1. Lineage (NCBI taxonomy): Eukaryota > Metazoa > Chordata > Aves > Coraciiformes > Cerylidae > Ceryle > Ceryle rudis. The sequence goes on from JAAGNO010024596.1 coordinate 10,000, forward strand.
GATTAGTCCTTACCTTTGTGGAGGGAAGAGCAAATGCAAGTCCTCAGAACCTGAATGCTTGCTAATCAGAAATCAAAGAAGTAAATCTCTACAGCAATTACTTGAAGCTAAATTCAAATTTTTTACCCAATCCCTTGGATTTTAAGAGCCCCAAAGAATGATTTTTGGGCATACTTACAGATGCAAATACCAGTAAACAAAACACAAGTGTTTTGGGAGTAATTCCAAGGATATATTGAGGAACAGCTGGTCTGCGTTTTGGTGTGTTGCCTCCATTATGTTGTTAAACCTGGAATGAATGAAATTAGATGAAGTGTGTAATGCAAAGATGCTCAGTCTTAGACCATTTCCATGTCTCTCTACCCTTTGCCTCTACTTGAGGACCCAGAAGCTGACTACATGCTAGAACAATTACCTATCTTTCTTAATATAACTGAGAGGAGATTGTCACCTTTATATAGGTGCTAAAAGGATGTCTCCTGTGAGGACATTGTGTAACTACATATATTGATTGCTTACAGTTTATTTCATATGTACACATACTCTGCTCTTACAAATATTTCAAATTAGGTATACAAAATCCTTCTCTAAGCGCTTAAAAATTACTAGTATTTTATCTGTCACAAATCACATTCTGATTAAAACTCAACGGTAAAAACATAATCTTGCTCTTTGCCAGACAATGCAAAAGAATATAATTGGTATATGTGGGTGGCTTTTTTGAATAAGCTACCACACGCTGCTTCCATGTTGCTAGTAGTATGAACAACTTTTGTTTACCGTATGCTTAATATGGCAGAAGTTTCAATTGAAGTGGTTGAATCACCATCTAGATATGGTGCTTAAGGATAGAGTGTAGTAGTGGCCTTGGCAGAGTGAGTTAACGGTTGGACTTGATGATGTTAAAGGTCTTTTCTAACCACAGCAGTTCTGTGATTCTGTGAATTTTGAGGCAAGGAGGGTGTTCTCTCAGGGATCTAGATCAGATTGCCTCACACTACTTGAGGACTAGTTTAGGCTTATCAAATAGTGCAAGTGTGAGTTAAGTACACACTGGTGGGATTAAGCATACGCCTGAAATGAAGCACACGTGTTGTTTCAAAGGGGTGCTCTGCTGCACTGGCATCTCGATGTCTGAGTATAAAGGTCCTTTCTCTAGCATTTTGCTGAGGTTTTTTTATCTTTCTATTTTTGTGATCCCTTCTTTGTTTGTAAAAGCTGATTTAGATGCTTCTTGCAAATTAATTTATGTAGGCAGAGACGGGAAAGAGATTACGCTGTCTGTATAGCATATTAAAAGAAGAGAGTAAGATGCTTTTCTCCCCCAGAATAGAGCTTTAGGGGTCTGTTTGTTATCGGCAACAATAAAATGAAGGTTGAGTGACCTCAGAAGTAGGAAGCACTGTTATTTATCTGCTGTATTTTTGTAAGACCTCTAATAGAAGCTTCTAATACAGTGTATATATCCACCTTTTGGGCACAGAAAGGATTCCAAACTGTTTATGAATATACAGTGTTAGCATTTGTCCATTTGTTATTTTCAAGGGCACCTACCTTGGATTGTAGCAGCAAACACACCAACACTAAGCCAAGCATCTTTTTCAAATGGAAGGGAGGGAATTAAGGAAAATGTGTCCGCAAATTGAGAATTTTATTAATTAAAAGATACTGACATCTTCTATTTGTGTCTGGAAGGGGAAAAAGCAAGAGTCTTCTGACTCTGAAGAAATAAGACATGGAAGGTCAGGATTTGCATTCAGGTAAATATCTCCAGAGAGGTTTTCTTGTTTTCCTTTGCCTTTCCCAGGAATATCTCAAATGTAACCATTTCTTGAAAGCCGATAATTCACTCTCCTAGGTCTGAACATGCGGCAGATGTTGCAACTGTATTGCACTGCCACGGATATGAATGCAGCTTTTTAAGGAGACTGATAAAATACACCTTCTAAATAAGCTTTGAGGTTGATATAGTGATCCTCACTCAGACAGGGATCCCATGAGCTCAGAGAATGCTTGCTTGCACAGCCCAGAACTGAATCATCCTGATGGCTCTGAAAGAAAAATCTTGCAGAGAGCAAGAGCTGAGCTTAGTAGCAAATTCTTCCAAAGCTCTTTGCAGGTCTGTTTGCTAAAATCTACACCTTTTTAGGAACAGACGTGACATTGATGTGAACATACTAGTGCTGAATTACGACATTTCTTCTTCATGAACTTACCTTTGAAAGTTTTACTCCTAAACTCTGCTTCTGCCTTGTGAATGAGCTAAAGAATCATATGCCATGGACTGTTAACTGTTAAAAACAAAGGGTATTTTATGATTATGCACAATAGTCACATTCAGAAAGAATTACTGAAAAATTAATGACTATTTATTCTGTCAGAGATTTCGGGGGGGGGGAATTTTCTTTGTAAAACTGGCACATTCACTAACAGAATATTCATATTTCTTTGGTGCTTTTTGGCCCTCTACTTAGTCATATGCTTGCATTTCCCCCTGTCTGACCCGTTGGTTCCTTGTTCATTTCTTGCCAAGTGTTGTAGGGGATGCTGCAGTTTCATGGATGTCATTGAATTTGTCCCAATCCACATCTGATTTGACCCAACAATGAGAATTTTATTTGTGACTTCTCTGAGAGCAGGAACAGACAGATGAATGAAAATCGTCTTGCCTTAGGAAATACTCCCCCCCCACCCCAGTCTTGAGAAACACCCTTTTTTCTTTAAACTGAGGAGTTTAAATGATTTATTTTTTTTAAAGTCAGCTTCCATAGACCATTATAAACCAACACATTCTACTGGTTTTTGCTTTTTTAAATAGAAGGAGTCATCATTTGGATTGTAAAGAAACACTCGAGTCACATTTTCCACTATCACTGCAGAGAGAAAGACAAATTGTTTTTCCTCTTAAGTTCTTGCAATTTGATTCTGTTCTTCACTGTGTTGCCATGATAAATAATGTCACGTGGATGATTTCAGGCTAGCTGGTAGCTGGCCCATCTGTGGGCTCAAGGGGAGGCAAGAACAGCTCAGGGCTCAGAGGAGTGCGGGGTTGATGCTGAAAAGCTCCTGTGGCCAGCATGGGGCTCCCAGGTAGCCAGAAAAAGGAAGGAGAGAGGTGGTATAGAAAGCTCTTTATCCATATTTTTTCACTGCTAACAAGGAGTGAGGGGGAGCGGCATGGATCGCAGCAAATCTATCATGGTCTAAGCAGTTTGGCTGCTCCCTCCATGTAGGGTCCCTGCACTGCTTCTTGTATAAGCTTGGTATTACTAGCAGAATTTAGTCTGTAGAATGGGATTTTAAAATCCTTCCACAGAAAGTATCTTTCAAAGTATTTTACCTACCTACTGACAGAGTTGCCAGGAAATGACAACTTATCATCGCTGCTGCTAACTGAAGATAGGAGTTATGGCATATTGATGCTTTGATTCTTTGGTGTTTATTATGAAGAATAAAAATCACGAATGGCATGAAGCTGGGGATTGGTTCTTCAATGTTTATCCTGTTTCAAGTAAAATCATCCTTGCAGGTTTACTGGGAAATTGGGGTGTAACTCTCTGCCCTTAGCCCTGGTGGCTAAGTGATCACAATGACCATCTGTGCAGCATCATGATATTTGAACAAGCCCAGGTTGCTAGCTATAAAACAACAGTGCTATAGCAAGACTGTAAAACTGTCCAGGGAGAACCATAATACATGGTAGCCTAAAAGCACGGGAGTTTGAACTTGAAAACACTGGAACTGAGAATCCACCATGAACAAAGTGGTTGTGTTGTTTTCACTCTGACAACGAATTTGTAGTGCAACTGAACAGTTGTAGTTGCAGTAGTTGTAGTCAACATGGTTTTACCAAGGGAAAGTCATGTTTGACCAACCTGATAGCCTTCTATGAGGACATAACCAGGTGGACTGATGATGGTAGAGCAGTGGATGTGCTTTATCTTGGTTTCAGTAAAGCATTTGACACCGTCCCCCCCAGCATCCTCACAGCTAAACTGAGGAAGCGTGGCTTCGATGATCGGATAGTGAGGTGGGTTGTGAACTGGTTGAAGGATAGAAGGCAGAGAGTTGTGGTCAATGGGACAGAGTCTAGTGGGAGGCCTGTATCTGGTGGAGTGC
>JAAGNO010024598.1:0-16275 GCA_033439905.1 Ceryle rudis
AGGAGGCTTTGGGTTTTCTTTAATGTGTACTAGAATCACCATGCAATTCACTTACATTTTTAATCCATTTTTGAATAAAAACACCAAACAAACATGCTAGTATTTTGTGTCTAAGAGTTCATAAAGGACAAGTCACATCTTCCACTGTATACTCTATTTCTGTAGAAGAGTAACATAAAACCTTGGGCACAACAAAAATATATGTAATTTCAGCTTCCCAGGCAGGCTGGAATATAAGGATGTGTAACATGGTCCTTTCATAACACTGGCATCTTTGTGATACTAATTTAGGTTTCTGTTTTAAAATTTCATAGTGTGATCTGGCAGACAGATTGGAGCAGACGCTATCCAGATCATAGATCTGCCAAAATACTCTTCAATTCTGTGAAAGAAGCTGCTTTTCAACAAAGTCCAAATCCACCCATCACAGTAAACACATTGAGCAAGGTACTCCAACTCCCTGCTTGAAAAAAAAATATTATTTTTTTTTTTATGTTAGTGATAATATTTTATCTTTGTGTAAAAAAAGGTTTTGTGTAAGAAAACCACCATTGTTATCACATCTCTATTTCCCAAGCCAGGGAAACTGGAAGTTTTTAGTAAGTCTCTGTGTTTACCTGTTCAAAAGAGAGTGTTTTGGGATGTCTGACATTGAAAATTAAAGACCCACATTTCTCCAGTATATTTTTAAGATATCAGGGTCATGATATGAGAAATTCAAGATGGATTCAAACATATGAAGATACCTGAGGGAACCTTTAGCAAAATGTGTATAAATTCAGCTACCATGTATAGCTGTAAACCACAGAGTTCAAACAAACAAACAAAAAATCTGATGAAGAGAGTGGGAATGTTTGAAAAATATTGATAGAATACATAGTATTAGTTCCTTCTGCTGAACTGATATATAGCTTATCTAATGGCTGCTTATGAACAATTTGCACTGAGTGATTAAGCTACATGCCCAATACCTTATTTCTTGAAATTAGGAAGGAGAACCTTTGCCCTTAATTATTTTGTTCCTAAATTCTGTGAAATGGTTGTGATATAAAACTAAAGATGGTTGGGCTACTGTTGTATGCCCAAAACCAATATCAAACAAACCTATCTCACCCCACACAAATTATCATTGTATTCTTCCTTCAAATATGTTGGTAGATGAAGTTACTCAAAAAGTACAGAGTCTGAACTGAAAAAGAACTTGAATTCAAAGTTTCAGAGCATTTCAAATCCTTTTGATCAAAGGGAAAAAAGGTCATTTGTGAGTCTAAAGAACTGGTGATGGCAATTATAGGAAAATTAATATAAGCTTTTTGCTCTCCTCAGAAAATAATAGCTTCTTTCAAAAGCATTAGAGTAAAATAGAAAATAGTTAGGTAATTCTCTACACAGTGTTCCAACTAAATAATATATTATACAGGAGCAACTGAGATGAACTCCTGGATAAATTCAAGTAGATGAAGAGATCTTTCACTGATTGGATGACCCTTATTGAATTCTGTTCAATAAATCCTGCTAAAAGAGCATTTATTTTCTCTGCAAAACCACAAAAAAAAGATGGTGTCTTCCTCCTAAATAAAACTTACCACTTAAAGAAGCTCTATGACTTTTGGAAAGCATAGTTGGAAACAAATTCCCCTTAACTACATATACTTAAATGTGATAATAACCTACCTACATGAACATCCTACCCATATGGAAAGCTTTTCTTTTGAACTCCATAGATATATTATATATATATAGGTTTGTATGTGTATATAAGAAATCACTTAATAGTATTTTATCTCCTTTTTTAAGTCAGATAAGAGTGACCTGTGTAGAGGAAGTAACTATCAGTTTAGAGCTAATTAACAAGAGGAAGAACGGCTCTATGCTTCCAGGACATTGTAGGGATGTTATTAAAGCACTGATTCTATATTATCCTCATAGAATAGCTGCATTGTCACACAACAGCATTTTGAGACCATTGTGAATCTAGGCCATCTGACTGAAAGCCATTGTGTAAAGAGTATAACAGTGGTAAAAAAAGATGTGATATGAAAATGAAAGTAACATGGCAAGATATGCATGTCTTGTGGCATAGGCAGATAGGTAACTGAGAAAGCCATTTCAGGCTCCCTTTATATCAGTGGACATCTGGTCAATATAATTATTGACATGACTTAAGAACAAAACCACAAGGCTCACTCTTGTCTTTACAGTAAATGAAGGTTTTATAGATTGTGTGCCTAGACTGACAAATAGTCTTACATTGCAAGGCAATTGTAAAAATAACAGTGACCCTACCTGCCCCCCCCCCCCACTATGTGCTTTATAAATCTGTAGATTATCACTTCCTAGTTTTTGAAAGAAACATCTTTTGAAAGTTCAGCTTTACTGTATTATTTTAAAACCTTATGTCCTGGCTTGATTTCTTCCAAACTGTTGTAAAATCTATCACTGTATTACAAGAAAGAAAAAAGGTAAGGGCATATAGCGAACTTCGTGTGTAGAATTATTACAATTTCTGCACCTTTCCAATCAGGTAAGGAATACAGAAAGCAACTATACAGGTTGTTAACATATAAGTCCAGATAGTTCTGGATTTCAGTTTGGCAGTATGTATTTTATAGCTCCTTCGCTATGTAAAGTTTGTTGGTATAGTAAAACTTTAGTTTATTAATTAGTTGCCAGTTATTTTCAAAGCTAAATGGGTTCTTCTTATCTTAATATGGAACATTGCAAAGAAATAATGTATAATGCTGAAACAGGATACACATGCACATATATTTTCATTCTTTTCTAGGTTAATGTGTACATCATTTTAACACGTGTCTGGACCAAACATAAATCAAAGTCTATAACCTTCATAATTTTGTTGACAGTTAGCCAAATGAATCTGCACATAGCAGAATATGTAGATTTTTCTGTGTAGACCTGCACATAAATTAGTTCAATTTCTATTAAAGTATTGCTTCATCAATCAGTAATGCCCCAGAGGCCAGTTATGACTGTTACAAAAATTCATCTTCAGAGCAGAGCAATGTTTCATCATTATATTTGTGTCATGATTACTCTGACAGGTTAATTTCAAAGATAAGTTATTGAGCATTCAGGCATATTTGTCAAACAGACAAATGAAAACATTGTGTATATTCATTTTCCGAAAGAAGAAGACGTAACTATTGAAGAGTTGGCAAGGACTGAAGTTGAATACATTTCTGCATTCTGTATCGGGAATTTTTTAACACTCAATCATGGAGAGAAATAAAAAGCAAAAATGAGCCTTCACTGAAACCAATAACCAAAGTTCTGTGGAACTCCCGAGGCCTGGGTTATACTTGTGATGTTCTATCTCTTTGAGTTACAGAAAAATTGTCAAAACCAGAACACATCTTCTTTTGTTTTTGAGCTATTCAGAAACAGGTTTTTCTTTCACATTTGTCACACAGATAGAATGATCTTCAAATTCTTTGTCTAAATGTTTCCTACACAAAATCTTTCACATATAGCATCCAACATGGCATTCCACTGTGTTCTTGGCAGGCGCAGTTAAGTTTGGTGAATCTGTGAACTAGACGTCAGGTTGGGATGAAGTAATCAGCCCATTTGTCTGAACACACTCAGTTCCTCAACTTCTTTAGAAGGCCTGAATGTAAATGCTGGTCACATACCTGTTACTTAGTTTTCTTGTTCTCTAACTTAAGACTTTAAATAAACCTTTGTTGCTTATTAAAGATACTTATTTTTCACAAAAGTGTTTCCGAATACGACAAACCAGAGAAACAAAAAGAATTATTAAATTTTCAAAAATGCAGCAGATAATTTCTGAATGCCTCAGCTCAAAGCTCCTTATCAAATCATATTGTCCATGAAGTGCCAAAAGTTACTCAACAAAAATAATTTCTCATCCCAGACATGTCATAACGGAAACATCTAAAGCCTAGAATGAGTTTTGAAAAATTTGGGCAATATTTCTACCTGCTAATGATTATGGTTCACTGCATGGGAAAAAGAATGGCAATCACAGAAAATAGGTAACTCTTCCCCATAAATGTACACAAGTACATACATATATGTGTTTAACATGACTACATAGCCTGTAAAACATTAGGCTTGGGATTTCGTAAAGATTTAGCATTGATTTCATGAAGTTTTAGCATTGAATTACTTTTTCATTTATGGTGTGTAACGTTATCTATTAAACTTCCATTTAAGATAGCTACACATGGGCAAAAATATTAAGACCAATAAAAGATGAAAAAGGGTACAAAGAAGGATGTAATCAGGAACTGTGTTTTGTTTCAAGGTTGTTTTTTTTTGTTATTGAAAAGTTATTGTTATTGAAAAGTTTTCAGAATGGACAGATTTGTAATCTGAAGTAAAATGTTTGGAATCACTAGGTACAGCTTTCAAAACCAAAAACTTCTACATTCGTACACAAATAGTCAGTACATTGCAGCTTCCCAGTCAGCTTGCTTGCCTTTGCAGTTTAGAACATTTCCATGTATCTTTATATCTTTATTTAAATGAGGTTGAATGTGCCTGGAAAAGACACTCTTGATGCTGTCCCACTTTGCAATTTTCAGAGACATTTCATTTGTCTGTCTAGAAGCTTGAGGTGGCACGTGACCATAAAGGTGACAGAAAAAAAACATGTACAGAAAATAAAATTAAAATATTACATGCAGATTACATCAATCCCCAAAAAGTCACAGCTTTAGCTTTCATTCTGTCATCCTTAAGTCCTGATTCCACTGACTGTAATGAAGTATATTTCTCATAGCTGGTTTCTCTGGAGTAGTTGTTACTGACCTAAAAAAATACAAACACACATTCGTTACACACACCTGGAAACATTTTTTTCTAAGAGTGTGTCAACAAACATCTCTTTTGACAGCATTTTGGAAAGTGTTTGTGCACGATCGCATGCACCAAAGTGAAGATTGTTCCTTGGTTGGATAGTCAGGGGAACTCAGAGAAAAGAGAGGGAAGCTTAGCAGAGCTGGATAAGCTCCAGTAAACACATTTGATGTGTAGGACGTTTTTTCTTCTTTCTTTCAAAGCTTTTAGGTTCTGTTTATCTTTATACTGCTGCAACTTCAGTTGCCCTTCCCACTTGTGATAGTATGAAACTATGATAGTATGATACTGTGGAAACTTTGCCATTTCAATCTGATGCCTGATTCGAGTCACTTGTTTTGAACTGGTTCAATCAGGATGGTCTATCCAAGCTGCCAGGACAGCAAGATCTGTTGGTTTCTACACCTACAAGGGTTGTCAATTCACCCATCTATGGCTCAGGAATAGGGAGGGTCTGAGATTTATGCTGTTAACCACAACTGAATTTCCAAAAATTTAATTTTATTTCCTGAGATTTTTGACATGTGGTAAAAATACCAAAAGCACTTTTAAATGCTTGCTTTAAAATTGATCAAAGATGGTACAATACTCTCTGGTGTCCTGATGCTGTGATAGAGAAAGGAAAACATTTCTCGGTGTCATGTCTTCCTTCATAAAGACATAGGAAACAAAGGCTCCACTTGCAAAATGAGGCCTTAAACAGTCCCATATACTGATGTAGGTTGTGGTTTATGTTCTGTATGCTTCACCCCCTTTGTGTATGTGCTGTAATCAGCAAAAGGTGTAACAATACATTTTGTTCCTGCTTGGAAGAGCAGAAAAGTGGCTCCTGCAGCACATTACTGCAATATGCCCTGAAGAGCCTTACAGTAGGAAGCAGGCATTTTTATTCAGAAAGTGGTGTGTCTATTCCTTCATTCTGTATTGTTACTTGTGCCTATCACAGGAGCCCTGGTAATGTATTGTATCCTCTTATTCCTAGCATTATACGTATAATGAGAAAACAGTCTTGCCCTGTAACAGAAAGGTCAGAATTTAGCATTATAACTGTTGCTATAATTTTACCCTAATTCCTTGGCTAAGAAGAGAGTCAGCTGCTTCTTGCATTCACTGGACAATTGTGGAAAGCAAGATGGATTAACTTTAGCAAAGAATTAATAATTGGATGATGAGTGCTTCCTTTTCATGTGATGTGGTACAGTCCTTTCTTATTTGGATCAACATTCAATTTAAAATGGATTTTTCTGTAGCTTTTGCAGGTCAGTGAGCAAAAGCTTTCCTGCTTGAAATACAGGAGCAACTTTTCTATTTCCTGCAATGCATACAGATCTTTATGGTGAAACAATTACTGATCAGCTTCAGCAGCACAGAACAGGCATTTCTTGACATAAGAAAGGAAGACAAAGGTGAATTGGGCTAATTTGAGGAAAAATAATGAAAAATAGGGGAAATATATGAATATTATTAATTTGGAGGGGTATGATAATTATTTCTGACCTTGATATAGCTGTGTAACTGTGTCTGAATATTACAAAGGTATTGACCTTCACAGAGCAATGTTTAATGATATCTTGTACTGAACTCAGTAAAAGTCTGCTCATATGTAGGAAGGTAAGTGGACAGCAGCCCAGATACCAACCTCAGCAAGCAGAACCATTGAATTTAATGCAGTGGCTTCTTCCACACTGCCCATAAAGTTCTAAACAGGCTCAGAAAAGAATGAGGACTTAGGCCAAAAATGGCATATTCTCTTAGAGAGGGAAATGAAGGTGTTGTTATTTGTCAGGCATTGAGAGATCTGCAGAAAGTCAGACATGCTTCTGCAAGCTCATGAATATTATAAATATTATAAAGCATTAAATCTGGGCTGCGGCACAGCAGCAACAGTAAAAATGGGAGACTACTGGGCAAGATATATGCAGGAGGCATGATTTCTTTTCTCTTCCTCTCTATGCATCCAAACAGACATATTTGAATAGAACAGCGGGTTATGACAGGAATAATCTTGCCTGCATTCTCCATATGGTATTGGCTCCAGGATCTGACAGCACAGTCCATTCACAAACAATGAACTGTATGAAGATGTGTTTCTTCCTCAACATTTCCTCTACCTCTCAACTCATTCGCTCTCTCCTTCAGAAACATGGCAGTGTTCTGGCTATGCTACAGATCTCCTCGTGATTAATTTCTTTTTATTGTCTTCATGATGGAACAAGGCAGCTCTGATTTTTCGACAGAGAAAAAGAAGAACATACAGCCAGTAGCTGCTTCACAAACAGCTTCTCTGTCTCCAGAAAAGAAAAAAAATTATTAATTCAGGTTAAATGGTGCACAAGTTTGAATCTCCTCTTAAATGATATCTTCTTTTAAGTATGAGTATTGCATTCATACAATCTTTAAGTGATGAGCAGTACATACCTGAATTTGTCCTGTTTACTGAAGAAAATGCACTTGATCTGCTTTCTGACTGAGAATGGGAGAATCACAGGAGTCCATTTTAGGAAAGATAAAAGCTTAGTGAACACATGTATGTATTTATGGGGGAAGGAGGTAGAAGTGGGGAGATGAGGGATTCACTGAAGAAGATAAAGAAAGTCTCAGAGGAACAATGGCTTTACACCAATGTTGTCTCTCAGAGTATTCAGTGCTTTGATTGAAAGGCTTAGCCTATCTATATCAGTCCTCATTTTTCCAGATAATTGTGAGGGGTTTTTTTATGCAATATTATGTTTAATATTATTCTTTATTTATCATGAGTAAAGTAGCCAGTAATGCATATCATATAGAAGTCTTCTCTGTGCTTCATTTAGGCAAGTGCTGTGTGTGTAACAGATTGTTATATGAGGTAAACAGCAAGTCACACTGATTTACGTCAGCTAAGAACGTGACTTGGTGACGGTAAATAAGAGAGTTATATATTTAAGCCTAATAAAATCAGAGCGGGATGTAAAGTACTTAAAAAACCCACTGGCTTCAATGTCAGCTAGAAGCTCCAGTATTTCAGTAAACGTGAAATTAACCAAAGGCAAAGGATATGTGACTATTATTAATCCATAATGACATTTTGCCTTGGAAGGCAATGATTCACAGAAGGATTATGGGGTCATTGTAGCTAATCACCTCAGCATGACCTTTTTGCACAATACTGCAGTGAAAGGGACTAATGTAACCTTTATATATATATAGTGAATAATACCAAGAAGCAAAACCTCAGTTTTACCTCTCTGCAGAGAACCTGCAAAATTGCTGCTGGAATACTATTTTCCATTTTACTGTCCTCTTTGTCCAAAAACCTGTCTCTGCAGCTGGAATGTCAGTGAGCTGACCACAGTTATTCAGGATGAATCCAGTCTTTGATCTTGGATTTCTTGTGCCAACAGTTGTGCACTTCTAAAATATATTAGGAGTTGTTTGCTCTTAAGTAATTAATTCTTCTGATGACAAGCTATTACTATGAAACATTCAAAGTGAGTTTTAATTGACAGTAAAAAAACTTAAAACCAATCCATCTTTTTGTTTGACCTCAATATAATGCTTAAGCAATGAGAAATGACAAGGTGTGAGTAATGAAACTATAATTCATACCTTGTGCATGAGTAGGTACAACACTGGAGTTTGAGTGTTGTTAAACTCACAAGGTGTGAAATATTATACCATAGCTCAACAACCACTCAGCTCTTAATTTAACAGAAAAAAAAAAATTGTAATTGGATCAAGGTACAACAACAAGGAAAACTTCACACTCCCTGCTGGGTAATTTTGTGTAATATTACACTAAAAAACGAGGAGTTTCTAGGTATGCACTACTCATACAGAAAAGATAATCAACATTTTCCTGTAGGTTTTCAGAGGGATCAGAAGTATTTATCTACGTGTTGCCATACCAGGTGAGCTCTGAGTGATGTATGCTGTGTTTGCTCTCAGCTGCTTGTCAGCTGCTGTTGAGTTGTTCTGGGTAGTGTTCTAGCAGCAGCTGGGGAAGAAGTACCCCAACCTGGAGAGCTAGATTGTTTGTGCAGAGATAGGAAAGCACTAAGGGAAGATTTAAATATTCTAAATTCTGAGAGTGTGAGTGATAGGTGAAGTAGGTAACCAGGGGTTCTGCCTTACTATACCCTTCTTTTGTATTTCTAAGTAGCTTGATTGAAATTCAGCAGTGTCTGTGGAGCTTTTCAAAAGATTATTTAACTATTTGTTCATTCAGCATTCAACCCAAAGAGAGGAGAAAAAGCTGTGGAATGTCCTTGTTTAGGGTTTTTAAATATACCTTCATAATTAGTTTGTTAAACTACTACTTTGCCATTAGTCCAGTTCAGAACAATATTTTCATTGATCGTTTTATATAAACACATTGTTGTCAGGTAATGTTTATTTATTCTTTCAATTAGTTCTTCATACACTCTTCTTAAAGAAATTTAAGATTTAAGAAATTTATTTTGTTTTGTTCTCATGATAGTAAGGAAGAAACAGCAAATAAACTCTGACCTGGCTTCAAAATATGAAATCAAGGCTCAGAAACATAAGCAAATTCAGTCAATTATCCAGTTAGGAGATTATTTTCTCCTATTGCAGTGAAAGTAGCTGGGTGTAACTAGTCTGGACCCTGGTACAGATTCTGTCATTGTCTTTTTCAGTCTCTTTTTCAGTTATTTTGCAGTTCATAATTAGGGAGTTTTGATTTAGCTTTTAGTAGAAATTTTTTTTATCTGAGGAATGTAAATACTTAGTTTGTGTTCAGAGGTTGAAATTATTATCCCTTATTTAATTTCCTATGTTCCCAAACAAAATCTGATGGCAGCTACATCAACAGTCTGTTTCATTGTCAGCTTTGAACAACCATAAACTCTATGGTTTTCATTTAATTTCTCTTTCTATCTTCATTGCATGGGTTTGACTTTTCATAAGGAAGAGATTTTCCAAGAAAATATTAACCTTAAAAGTTCAAAATGCACTTGAAAGTATTGAATTTGTGTTGTTCGTTACATGATCCTGTGAAAATTTTCACTGAAGAACAAGATTTGCATTGGACTTGTTATAGCTAAAAGAAAAATGAAGTACTCAAAATTTACACTAGTAAGACTCACAATAATCTTAATGAAGCTAGAATTCAATAGATAGAATGTGAAAACTATTTCTTTAATATATATGTCTGTTAAATGTCCCAGCTACTTCCCAGCAGTGAAAGAACTAGATGGAAAGCTTTTGGTGAGGGGTGGAGGATGTTAATGGAAAGCTTTTGGTGAGCAGTGGAGGGTGTTCATGTTTTTCATAGAAAGTAAGCTTGGAGAAAACATGTTTGTGAAAGAGAAAGATAACGAACCATTGAATTTCATTATGCACGGAGAATAATTATGCTGTGTGTCCCTTCTTCAACTTTAGTAAGGAAATTGTTATATGTAAATAATAAAATACTTACAAATAATGAATATGTGATTTAACATATAACTAACCTGTTAAACAGGTGAAAATTACATTTTAACCTTTATATTTATGCTGATATAATTATCTTAGAACATATTACTCATGACAATAACATACTTATGAGATACATTCATTATTTATCAAACTTCATAAAATAATCAGTAATGTATGTTTGTTTAAAATGTGCCTAATTCCATTGTTATTCCCACTTACTGTAAAATAACTAACAGACTCAGTGTGTCAAAGGCAACAAGATGAATTGTGGTGGTTTTCAGCATAATCAGTAGTTGGTTGGTTTGACAAAAAGGACTTTTGTCAAATAACTGCAACTTAAAAAAGACAATCCTATTTTGTAGTTCTAATACTTCAGGCCATTGTAACACTTTATTCAATCTTATCAGTTAAAATCTTCATAACTGAACACTTGGAAAAATATGACAAGAGCTGGAACATTTACTCATTTCTTCAGAAAAACATGGGAAATGAATAGTTGTAGAAATTAAGTGCTTTCTATTGCATCAGAAACACAATGCAGTGGAAAACAAATCAGGTAAAGTAGCAAAATGTTGACTCTTCATTCTCATAGTAACTCAATCTCTGATCTGAAACAAGGTCTGAGATAATACAACTTTGAAAATAAAAATAAAGAAAAAGTACAAGTGTATTCTATTCTTAAGTAGCTGGACAACATTTGGAATAAACAATTTAGATTTCAATGGCTTTAGTTGATATATAAATATATATAAAATCCAAATATTTCAAAGAATGTCTTTGCTTTCTCTTTAGAGAACAATTAGACATTGGAATCATTTCCCAGGGGAAGTGGTGGATTCCCCTCCACGAGACAGTTTTAAGACTCCACTTGGCAGGTTGCTGGGCCATCTCATTTAAACTATGTATATATCGGTAGTTTGCCTTAAAAGGTTGGACTAGATGATCCTTGAGATCCCTTCCAACTTGGTATTCTATGATTCTTTAACTCTCTTTCCTCCCATCCTCTTATTTCTCATCTTCTCATGTAGTTTGCCCAGCTTGCATGTTTTATCTTCTCACAAATAGCATGGATGGTTTCTCCTCCAGTTGAGAATTGTATACATCATAGAGTTAGTCAACATACTATTCATGATTTATTAGATTACAATGTAACCACAGACAGAGATACTAAAATGTTAGGAAATGTACCCATTATTACATCCCTTTAGAATGTATAGAATTATGGACAATTTTAGTGGCTATCACACGTGTCTACTTTATATCTTAATCCTCTTGCAGAAAAGAACATAGAAACATGAACAGGTGATGGTTTGTAATACAATACATGAACATGTCACAGAATGTTCTATGAAGTCATGCATGACTATTGATAATTACCAAATCCCAATATTTTAAGGCCTTCTGTCATTTCACATGAACAAAAGAACAGCTTTCCATCAAGAATAGGGTTGGTATTACAAAATAGCACAGAAGAATGCACAAACTCACATAACATTGCTGGGGTGGTTAGATGAAGTTGTTCTATGAAACCTCTTCTATTTTATTAAAGCCTTTGATGTTTCCTACTAACTTTAAATGGTTGCATGAAAATGGATATGCCTTAATTATCTTTATGAACTTATTCTGATTAATAGAATCATTACCATTATTTTTACAACTAACAGGTTTAACATGGATTTTTAATACCCAGTAAGAAGTCTTAGATGTATTTATTGTTTGCCACTAACATTGCTAGTTGTCTTCAGTCAGTGATTTTTAGTGGTCTTCCTTGCCACAATGGTGCATTGCTGACTTGTGGTCAACTTGCTGTCCATCAAGACCCCCAGTCCCTCTCCAGAGAGCTGCTTTCCAGATGGTTGGACCTCAGCTGGTGAAATGATGCGTGGGGTTAATCCTCCCCAGGTACGGGACTTGTAATTTCCATTTTCTTGAACTTTGTGAGGTTCTGTTTACCCCTTTCTCCTACCTGTTGAGGTCACTCTGGATGGCAGCACATCCATCTGGTCTATCAGCCACTCCTCCCAGTTCTGTTTGAAAACTTCCTGAGACTAAAATCTGTCCCATTATCCTGCATTAATGAAGACTTTAAGCAGTTCTGGCCCCTGGGGTACACCAATAATGACTGTCTTCCAGATGAACTTCATGCTGCTAATCACAATCCTTTAAGCCCAGCAGTGCAGCCAGTCTCATTGTCCACTTACCTAGCCTGTGTTTCATCAGTTTGTCAATGGAAATATTACAGTAGACAGCGATGAAAGCCTTGCTGAAGTCAAGATAAATATCCCCTTATCCACCAAGCCACTTATGTTGTCATAAAAGTCTATTAGCTTAGTTAGGAAGGATTTTGCCTTTAAGAAAGTCCATGCTGTTGATCAGCTACCAGTCACTTCTTGTCCTTTTCAAGCTTGAGCTTTGTCAGGAGTTTCTTGTTCATGCATGCAGGCCTCCTGTCACCTTGGCTTGATTTCCTGTTCGTTAGGATAGACCATTCTTGAGCTTGAAGGAGGTGAGATTTAAAAGGAGGGGCTGATCCTTCTTGTCTCCCAGACCATGCCCCATAGATTCCTGCAAAAAGATCCCTGAACAGGTCAAAGTCTGTTCCCCTGATGTCCAGAATTGTGATTCTACTTTTTTCAAGGTCCTGAACTCCACCACCTCACAGCCACTGCAGCCAAAGCTGCCCAAAACCTTTACATTCCTTACAAGTTCTTGAGTGTCATATCAAACAGAGCATCTCCCCTATATCCATATCCAGCTCCATGCCTGTATCTCTTCATTGCAGTACTCCAGGTGTGTGAGCTATCCCTCTACAGCTCTGTTATCCCCACTGTATCTGCCCTACACCTGCATGCAGACCTTTAGCTCCTGCTGTGTGTTTCCCATGCTGTATTAGTGTACAGGCACTTCAGAGAAACATCCAGTCATGCTGATCTCCCAGGGAAATAGTGAGATGTTTTCCCTTATGCTGTTCTCTTAGCACCCCTTTATATATGTGTGTGTACACTTGGAGTGGGACTTTTTCTTCCCTATTTCATTGATTATGAGGAATTCCATGCCTGTATCACCCTGCTCCCTTTGCTGGTTCACTACATCCTCACTGTATTGCGAGCTGCCATCTCCCTCACCCCATCACTCTTGTTTTAAACCTTTCCAGACCAGATTGGCCAGCCTCTTGGCCTTGCTTTTCTTAAACATATGGTATACGCAAACATAATAATAATGGTCATATATTCCCATATCCTGCAGAACATTCAAATTCTTCCTTTCTTTTCTTAATCTTTCCCCATGTATTGCCTTATCAGAGCCATAGATAAATAATAAATTTGAGAAGAGGTTACAAAAAACCCACAACTAATATCAACAAAAAAATAAATGTCTCTGCTGCCCTTAACAGAGTCAGGCATTAGCAATTCATAGGTTTTATGGTAGAACATGTTTTAAGAACAGATGTAGGAGAGGTTACATTACAGCCATGTGTAGAGAGCTCTTTCTAGTTCTTGTTGTCTTGGGATGTTAGCTACTAGTTCCTCTCCTACTCAAAAAGTCATCAAGCATTAGCCAGCTGAATGCCAACTGCCATTGCTAACTGAGTCTAAATGTTAGTTGTTATTCTTTTCTTCTAGAGAAGATAACAGTAGCTAATAAAATGACCTAACAATGTTCTTAAATATGGTGTAATCTTCCTTGTAGGAAAACATCACAGTACAAGAAAAAAACACTTAGGACAAATTCTGCCTCCTTCCAAATTAGGAAGTCCCTATACTTAATATTCCTTGGGATTCACAGAACTGTAAAACAGTTCAGGTTAGAAGGCACCTCTGGCAGTCTCTAGCCCAACATTCTTTCCAAAACAGGATCAGCTGTAGTTGCTCAGGACTTTAGTCAAATATTGAAAACCTCCAAGCACAGAGACAGCACAGCCTCTCTGGAAAAACTCTTCCAATGATTTGCTGTCTTCATGATGAAAAGGTTTCTCCTGTACCCATCTAGAAGCTCTCACACCACACATAACTGAAGAGCCTGGCTCCATCTGCTTCACAATCTCTTCAGAGTTACCAGTGCTGCTGTTACATCTGCCCAAAGACAACTCCTCTCCAGACTCATTAAGAATGGCTCCCTTATAGTTTCTTTCCAGGGCAAGTGCTCCAGGCCCTGACTATAGTGGTTGCTCTGTGCTGAATGCATTCCAGTAAACCAAGGTCTTTCTTCTACTAGGGTCAAAACTGGACACTGTGTCATTCCAATAATGAATTTCAACTAAATAATAGTTTCGGTCTAGATGACCTTTAAATGTCCCTTCCAACCCAACACATTCTATGATTCTATGCATTCTATGTCCCATTAAATGACCTGCCACAGGACTTTCAATTAAAAGTATTTTCAACTACAAATTTTCTATTTTTCAAAGATACAGCAGAAGAAAGCATGGTAAGCTACTGGAACTGGAAAGCGGGGCATCCCAAGAACAAAAATACCAGAAGATGAATTAAACTAACTTCAACAGGAAAACTAAATACTGAAAAAAAAACCCTCTTGGTAAAGTAGTGGAATGAGTATGAAAGAAAAACACAAGAAAAGAAAATCCATCAAATGACATCCAACAAGAATTTAACACCTCTGGTTTAAGGAATCCTTAAGGAAGAAATCCCCGGAGTTAATAAGGAAACACCAGTGCATTGTGCTTTAGCTGTTCTGTACTCTTCCTGCAGTGGCAGCTAAGAATAGGATAAATTACTATGCAAACTTTAGTTTGACTTAATGTAGGTCTGTCCTTATGAATTGAAAGAGAAAGCTCAATATCGTGGCTGTTCTGAAAGCTAGTGCCTTCTTTTTTTGAGAGAAGAGCAGCAAGTATCTCTTTCTGAGGGTGGAGGTATCTGCACACAGGCAAATGACAAAGTCAGTGCATATATGTAACCAAGGACATGAAGTCCTTTCTTGTTTCAAATGGGTGAACTGGAAGAAGCGTATCACTGTATGATTGTGAAGGAAGAGGAGTTACTGTGTTAATTAACAGTGTATGATCAATATTGAATAACAGAACTATTATGCACTTTTCATCTGCAATACTGCAAACTACTGTAAAAATGCTTTCCTTTTGACTGGTCTCCTGCTTGTTCCTCAGGTGATTTTTGGGGACTGTTGGCAAATGTGGCAACTGTAGATAGCATCAGCAAAAGTGCTCACCTCAGTAAGAACTGCTTGAGAGAGCAAAATCTTCTAGATCAGATTCTAACTGTCTAATTTTATTGCTTACCTGAAATCTTACTCAAATGACAGCTTAAGCAGTAACATATGCTATATTTGTAGTCTGTTAAATAGTACACTGATGTGCTGGTTTGGGCTGGGATACAGTTAATTTTCTTCATAGTAGTTGGATGGGGTTATGGTTTTGATTTGTGCCAGAAATAGTGTTGATAACACATCCATACTCTAGCTGTTGCTGAGCAGTGGCTTACACAGTGTCAAGGCCTTTTCTGCTCCTCACACCATCCCACCAGTGAATAGGCTGAGGGTGCACAAGAAGACTGTAAAACATTAAAGTTTATTGAATTAACAAACAAAAAAACCCCATTTGAAATACGAAGGATAATGCAAGAAAATATGATTGCTCATTTATTCTGACAATTAGATTTCTACTTGTTTTTATATTTGATAACATGATACACACTGTAATGCATTTTTTAAATTATAGTTTAATATTTTAAGCTGTCATTAAATCACTCCCATATTTAATCTTTGCTGAGAAGTAGAATGTAATTGCCAGTTTTTAGTGTGGATTACACAACACGCAGATTAATGAAATTAGAAAGCTTATACTGTATTTCAAATGTTCATTTTACCAGTATTTATTTAGAATGTGATTTCTGAAGTTAATCTTGCCATTGACATCAGAGAGGGCAGACTAGGCTGGTTTCTTTCTTTCTCTTTTTTTTTTTTTTTCTTCTTTCTCTTCTCTTCTCTTCTCTTCTCTTCTCTTCTCTTCTCTTCTCTTCTCTTCTCTTCTCTTCTCTTCTC
>JAAGNO010024599.1:0-13502 GCA_033439905.1 Ceryle rudis
TCTTCTCTTCTCTTCTCTTCTCTTCTCTTCTCTTCTCTTCTCTTCTCTTCTCTTCTCTTCTCTTCTCTTCTCTCCCCAGTATGAGGTGTCTGGCGAGGAACACCTCTACTCCGACTTCCCCGAGATCGATTTGTCTCAGCTGGATGCCAGTGACTTCGACTCGGCCGGCTGCTTCAGCGAGCTGCAGTGGTGCGGGGAGCACTCGGAGACTGACTCCAGCCAGTACAGCACGGACGACTCTGAGCTCTTCCAGGTACCCCCTTCCTCCTGGCACAGGGGACCAAGGATGGAGGCAGGGACAGGGCAGGAGAGAAGGAGGGGACACATGCCACTATTCATAGCTCCTCCCCAGCTGATTAGCGCTCTATTAATTTGTGCCCAGGCTCTAAATGGGGCAAGTGGAGTAAGGCTAATGAGGAGGTAGATGAGCTGAGGACGGCTGCTGAGCCAACCCTCCTGTGATGTGTTATTAAAAGGGAATTACAGCTGGTGCACAGGGTGTCCCATTGGATTCCCAGGATGGCAGGGTGTGCCAGGGCGGCACTGTAGGGGTCTCAGGGCTGTAGTGTGGGGCAGGAGCAGAAAACAGCCCCTTTCCCTGGCTCTCCAGCTTTGGCCTCCTCCCTGTGTTTAGGGCTGGGGTCTCTCTGGCAGAGGGTAGATGGTTTGTCTCCTCAGCTTTGTGCTAGGATGGACCCATCGCTGTGCTGGGATCCAGGACTGTGCAGTGCAAATCAGTGCTGGGGCAGAGTATGCTATGCCAAAAGTCATGCCATGCCAAGAATGTTCCCTGTCCTCAGGGGCTGGAGTCTCTGTGCCCTCCTGAGCAGCACACAGGCCCTTATCCCCTCAGACAAAGAGACTGGCAACACACTGGTGCTTGATAGTCACCAACTCTGGGTTACAGTTTGGAAGGGAGGAGGATTTGTATTTAAACAAAGGGAAAAAAAAACCCCAAAACCCAACAATATTTTCTAACCTGGCCATAACAACAACCCTCTGGCTTTTCTGCTGTGCTGATGCTGTGCTTGAAAATGGTCCAGTCCAGCTGAGGGACCTTCATCACGAGATGCATATTTTCCGCTGAACTTCCTGGGGAAAAGATAAACAGAAAAGAAATGCAAAAGACAGGCCCATTAGGAGCAGTGGAGTATGATGAAATGTATCCCACTGAACTTGTATGCACAGCAGTCTCATGCCAATAACAGGAGGAAAAGAAACAGAGCCAAAAATGGAGCATCCTGCTGCCTTTCCCTAGAGCCTCCTCTAGTAACTGCGAGCAAGGTTAGGGCATGGAACAAAAGATATTTGATTTTCAAACAAGATGAGAGAAACACGGGAGGCTGTGTGCAGTCAACAGCCCTTCTTGCAAGCCTGAATTTACCCGGTGCTAATTTTACAGCTGATGGTAGCCTGCTTCTTGTTGGACATGGTTTACATTCAGAAATGATGGAGGATAAAAAAGAAGGAACTCCTGGCTTACTTCAGCCATTCCTCAGCTTCTGCATCCTCTTCTGAGCTTTTGCACTGTATTTCCAGACTGGAATGGGACTCGTGATGCTGTGTGAGACTGGGAGGGCTGGAGGTGTGTCAGCTGAGGAGAAGCCCAGAGGAGAAGAGGAGCCCGAGGGGACAGGGCAGGGAGCAGCCCCTGGCCCTCCCTCGCCTAGGAGAGCCCCAGACACTCACAAGTCTCCCATCAGCATCCCCAGATCGTGCTGTTTGCCAAAAAAAAAAAAAAAGTAGATGAGGGGAGCTGTAATCTAAGGCCCCTCTTGTTCTGGGGGCCATGCTCTGTCGTTAGGGTCCCTCGCAAGAGTGCTGGGCACAGCTGGATTTAAGCATGAGGGCTGAGAGCCCCTGTCAAGCTGGACGTGCCTGTGTCTGGGGGCTTTTAGTGAAAACAAACCCCGTTCTGCTTGTTGCAAGCTGTGGCATCTGGCCAGCAGTGCAGCCTGGACTGCGCTTCCCCTGTGCCCTCCCAGGGGGCTATGCCCTCTTGTCCACTGGGCAGCCCCAGTCTGAGATTACAGCTCTTCGCGTTTCCTTTGCCTTCCCCATCAGGAGAGCTACAAATAACCGGCCATGCCCTCTCAGGCCTCCCCAGCCCTGCGGAGGGCAGGGGGCTGAATGCTGCTCCCAGACCTGCTCAGCAGCACTGGGATATCCAGCACTGGGGGGACTTAGAGAGGTCAGGAGGATTTGGGCAAGGAGCCTTTTAATCACAGATCCTTTATCTGATGCTGTTTGCCTCATGGTGGGTTGGAGGTGACTATTGGGAGAGAAGATACTTCGATTCATTATTTGCCCACTGGGGGTGCAGAGGGACAGACCAATGCTCCTTTTCCAGTTGGGTCTGTCTCCTGATTCAATACTAGTCCTGTGCTGGTGAAAAGCTCTTCCAGGTCCCCTATGGGGTCACTGGGAAGTGTGGCTGCTGCTGTGGCACCACCAGTCCCTCTTCCCCCCTGCCCAGCATCCCCCAGTCTCTCTGCCCAGCCTAACTCCCCTCTCTTCTCTGCCTGCTCCTTTCAGATAATAGACAGCGAGAACGAAGCGCTGCTGGCAGCTCTCACCGAGACTTTGGATGATATACAGGGAGATGACATGGGACTGGCTGCCTTCCGAACTATGGAAGAGGGGGACACACTCAACCATGCCTACACCTCGCCTGCCCCCTCCCCCAAACCCACCGCCCCGGTCACGGGGGGGCCACCCCCGGCCCCCGAGTTTGATGAGCTGTCTCTAGTAAGAACCCACTTCCTACTGTTTAAGGTGGATTTGGATGAGCCCCTGATAAGCCGGCTGCATGGGTATGATAGGAAGCAAAGGTCTGAATTTTTTCATTCTAGGCTTAAAACTCTCTTTAACCGTCAATACCAAAGCATATACTTGTATTGTATACGTATACATGTTCTGCATCATTGCTGTCACCTCCATCACCATCCTCACGGGAACAAGCTGTGTGTATACAAATATATATTTGAAGTGGGTGGGGGCGGGTGTCAAAAGGGTGGGGGCTGCTTTGGCAAGACCCACAGCTGCTTTTAATCGGATGTGCAGATGTGGGGCTGCCCAGGGGTCTCTCCAATGCATCCCAGCCCCGTGCCCAGGGGCAACAGTGGCTGCTCCCACCTGGCTCTGCCTCAGGGCCAAGCTCCCCGCTGCTCTCGCAGGAGGGACAGAGGGGGCTTGGCCAGATGCTCAGGCAGCCCATGCCCTCAACTTTCAGCTGGAGGGTTTGACCCCTCCCATGCCTTCCACCACCACCCCCCAAGGCTGTGTGGTCTCCAGTCCCTACAGGCTTGGTGGCCAGAGCATCCCCACTTGGTTCTGTTCTGCTGGGGCTCCAGCCTCACTCCCCGTCCTGGCCAGGACTAACTGGCAGCATTTGGTGCAAACTGCCACTATCCCTGGGAGGTCCCCTGGGACAGAGATACCCAGCCCGCTCCTTCCTGGGGCTCATGGTCCCCACTCGGGACCCCCAGCCTGGCCTCGGGGTCTCCCCAGTAGTGGAGGCCGTGTCGGGGAGGGGTGACATCCAGTGGTGAGAGCGTGCATTTCCACCACCCAACACCCTGTGCAGGGGGGTATATATCACACACAATATGTATGTGTATATATAGGATGTATACGTTGCAGGGGTGAGGGGGGAAAGGTGCTGGTTGCTTCCACCAACAGGAGCTGCACACCTAAAGCTGTGGGTGTGCAGGTTGATGTTGCCTGGCAGACCCTGACCGGGGTACCCCCTATTTCCATCACCCCATAAAAACCCCTGCACCTGCCCTGGGGCTCTGTGCCCACTGTCCAGTGCAGAAGCCCCAGATCTGTCTCCTCTGTGCAGTCCCCCAGCACCTACGCAGTCGTCTTGCTGTTGTTGCTTTTGGTTGTTAATGTGACATGGGTGGAATATGAAATACTGTTTCTGGGTATGGGGTTTGGTTTTTTTCTTTCCCCTAACTAAAAATGCTTTTGAGTAGAAGAAAATTATGCTGACATGGCCATCAGAAGAGGTGGCACTGTGGGTAACCCAGGGAAAACCCCACTTCCCACCACTGTTGGGAGTGTGTTTGGGAAGATCCCAAAAGGTCCCACAGGAGCTTGTATCTGGAAGATTCCTTGAAATCTCATTAATGAGTCGAGGCCCTCTCTGGATTTTTTGGGTAAATGAGCCTTGCACAGGAACCAAGGTGTCCAAACCCACCACTCACGTCAATGTAAAGTCTCTGTTACCTAAGGACAACAGAGTGGGATGGAGTGGGAAGTTTGGATGCCACATCAGCTCCTGTGTGTCTTACGGAGCGGGGGTGCCCCTGGGAAGTAAATTCCCTCATGTCCCCACCGCCTCAACCTGCTTGGGGATAGGTAGATGGCCCTGGAGCCATGGGGACGTGGGAAGCATCTTCCTGCCTTTTTGGTTTTCCTTCCCCATTTTATGGGTCAGATGCTCAGCAATATATGTGCCCAGTGCAGTCACAAGCCAAGGGGCTGTGGCCCCAATGGTGCTTTCTCTTGCCCTTGCTGTGATGCCGACTCCTTTCCTTGACGCTTCTCTTTGCAGCTGAAGAAGTTGCTCCTCTCTCCATCGCATGTGCCTCTGAGCTGTGAGGCTCAGCGGGATGGGAGTGCCCGGCGCCCAGGGACCCCTAAGTCACGACCTGCACGGCCCTGCACAAAGGTACTTTCTTGGCAGCCAGGGCTTGATCCCATCCAGTGTTGGGGAGTGTGGGTAGCCTCTGAGCTGGGGCAGTGGCTGGGGACAGGTGGGGATGGTCACCACCAGAACTCCCATCACTGTGTGTGGGATACAGTCCAGGCTCAGCAAAACCTTGGGTCTTTGTGCTGGGCTGAAAAATGTCTCAATCTCATTTGGATGCAGTGGGGTCAGGCTTCCCTGAGCGCTGGCCTCTGAAAGTCCCCCATGCTCCCTGGCCAACCTCTCAACCCCTCCCCGCTGACTGACAGCCCAAGCTGGGAGCCATCGGCTGGGGAGAGCTGCTGTGCTGCAGAGCCGACCCTGTCACTTAAGCTAATCTTCTGACACCCAGCAGAAGTTGCCATCAAAGATTTTTCTACTTGGCTGATGGTAATTGTGCAGTGCATTAAGCCTGGCAAATTAGATTGCCTGGGAAAAGCAGCAAATCCCTCCTGAGGAGGAGCATCATTGCGTGCCAGCTGCTGGAAGGGCAGCACTCGGGGCAGTTGGGCCGCCATCCCCATGTGCCTGGTGGAAACCCCCTGGGGCTGACCCTCAGGCAGGTTGCGATGCTGGTGGGCCAGAACTGGGGTATGAGGATGTGGGGTGGCTCTGTGGGCGTCTGCCCCCATGCCTGGTACCTGTGTGAGGTTGTGCAGGGCTCAGGACTGATTTTCTCTTCTCTTGTCTCTGAAGGTGGAGGGGCCCCGGGACAGGAGGGCGAGCATCCTACAGGTGCAGAGCCGCAGCTGCACCGAGCTGCACCGGCACCTCACCTCCACTGCTCCCTGCCCCCAGACCAAAGCTCCCTGGGTGCCTGAGGAGTGCCCCAGTGGCCACCAACACTCGTCCCCAGGTGACTGTGCCCATCACGAGGATGACAGTGACTCCAGTGAGGACTCGCTGAGCTCCGGCGACTCCGTGACCCCATCCTCCTTGGTGGAGGATGGCTCTGGCAGCCAGTTCTCCTGCGAGGTGGAGATGCACTCGGTAGTGGAGCTCATCCGCTACATGCACACCTACTGTCTGCCGCCACGGAAGCTGCCTGCCCGTGATGTCACGGATGCCAAGCCCCAGCCTTGCAGCAGCCCCTTCAAGAGAGCCAAACCGGACTGCCCTGCACAGCTGGGCCCTCCTGGCAGTGCCCAGAGCCGGCCGGGCTGTGCCTGGCAGGCAGCCGGGGGCTGCAAGAAGCCCAGACCGTCCTTCTCCATCCTGAAGGAGCTGCTGGCGCGGGACCTGCTGTGTGACGTGAGCAAGCCATATCGCTTGGGCAAGCCCGTGTATGCTGCTCTGGCTCGGCCGCCCGGCTCCCACTCCCCTTTGCCACCAGCCCATGATGGGGAGGATGCTGGTGGGACCTGCATATCCAGAGCCAAAACAGCACTGGAGAAGGGTGAGCCACGGCAGAGCACTGGGGCCGAGACAGAGGCACCACGGGAGCCCAGTGGCCTTGAGGACGATACTGGGAAGCATGTGGGCACCCCAGGCTCAGTCCTGGGGAAGGTGGCCCGCAAGCAGGAGAGCACTGTTTACGCCGTCCGCCGGTCCAAGAGACTCAACCCAGAGCTTGGCCACTGGCTGTCCTTCCTTGACGAGCCACCCCCTGAGCCCTCTGTCCCTACGGAGGCTGGGGATGGCCACAGCCCCCGGGATGCCCTGGCATGCAGAGAGCTCGCTGCATGCCCAGCGCTGGAGGGCTTCACTGAAGAGCCTGCAGCTGAAGTGGAGGTGGGGGGCACGGCACCACCAGCAGAGCCCCGGCCCCTCTCCCTGGGCTCCCCAGGGGATGGCGAGGTGGGCGACAGGGCTGAGACGCGTCACTGTGCCCTCCTGGAGCAAGCAGGTGAGGGGGGCCGGGGGCTGTCACTCTGCTTGCCCCTCCCAGGAGTGCCCACACTGCCTGTGGCACTGCCTGTGCTGTCTCTGCTGTGGGTGAGAGCCACTGGCTGAGCGCCTGGCACCCAGCTGGCAGTGAAGCTATGAACGGCCCCAAGTACAGCCTAACCCTGACCCATGTGACCACTGGCTGTGGGGTCCCATGCATGGGGAGCTGGGGGCCTGTTCTGGTTTTGAGGTGCTGTTTCAATCCATGGGGGGCCTTCTGCCTCAGTTTCCCCATCCTTATAACGAGGTGGAGTCAGTGTAGTGCTGACCCAGCAGGGCCAGGCTACCCCATGCCTCCAGGTCCCTCTTCCCCACCAGCTCTCCCAGTGCCTGGACACCAGGGTTCAGCTGCACCAGTGCCCCAAAACTGCAGCTTTCCACAAGTGCTTTACGAGCACGATTGGATCAACCCTGGCAGTGTCAGCCCTCCCGCAGATGCTGCCGCCTCAGAGGCGGGCAAAGCCCATAGTCCGCAGCCCCCAGCCAGGTCAGGGTGGGCAGAGGGGCCACATCTGCCGCGAGAACTGTGGGCACTGGAAGGAACACAGCTCTGCTGGTAACCCTGCTTCTCTCCCTGCCTTTCAGAAACACCTCGGTGTCTCGCGCTGTCCTTGGCACAAACGTAAGTGTGCATGGGGCTAAACGAATGGTGCTGGGGCTGGAGAGCCGCCTTGGCTTGTCTGGCTGGGTGTGCATCTGCTGTGAGCAAGCAACGCTGCTTTTGCAGAGCAGAGTGAGCCATGCAGCTGGGTGTGGGGCTGTGGGAAGCCGTGGCCATTGCTTGGGTGCAAGGAGCTTGGACACCCCAGTACCTAGGGCAGGGCATTTCTGCATGCCCTGGGGCTCTGGCTGGGATGGGGAGGCCACGCTGCTCATCCTGCTGACCCTCGCACCCCTCCGCGGGGTTACTCCATCAGGCACTAGCCATGGTGTGTAGGCAGCATTTTCTCAGCTTCCTTTTGGGTTTTAAAATTGTGGTTCACCTAAACACTTTCTCCTTATTTTCTGCTCTTCTCCAGTGACCCAACCTTTGGGAAGAGAAGCTTTGAGCCGATGCTGACCGTGGAGCTATGTGGGACAGCAGGTAGGATGGGCTTTTAGTTTTTTATTTTTGCAAAAATCCTCTCTGAGAGGGGGCAAATTTATCCTTAATTCAGTCTGGAGTCACCAGCTCCAGCTGAGCCCAGCCAAGGGAGCATGTTCATCCCCTGGCCCAGGACCCCCACTTAGCACCACAAACATAGGAGTTTTCTTGTGCACTGCCTCTGCATCCAAGCACTGTGAGCAGCTCAGGGGGATGCATTTGGGATGGAGGGGCTGTTCAGGGGTCCCCTGTATGAGCCAGGAGGGAAGGGAGAGTCCTCTGGTCCCTGCTGGGATCAGGCACTCTTTTTCCCCAAGTGCCACTGGATGAGGCTGCAGGGGCCAAGCAGCCTCCTTCCCCTCAAGGTCTGGTGCTGGGGTGGGACAGGGCAGGATGGCGGGGAGCTGACTCCTGCCCTTTGTTTGGGGGGGGTTCAGGTCTCACACCACCCACCACTCCGCCGTATAAGCCCGCCGAGGAGGACCTGTACAAGCCAGACATCCCCCAGGAGCCAGGGAAGGAGGATGGGACAGCCCCCAGCCCTGGGTGTGCAGGGGATGTGGCAGCCTCCCGGAAAGCCCCCAGGAAGCACCCTGAGAGGACAGAGCTCTTCGCCCACCTGAGCCGAGCCGCCGGGCGCCCCGCGCTCCCCGAGCAGCAGGGCATGCTCAAGCGGCCCTTCTCCCGCTCCTTCGGGGACCATGACTACTGCCAGGTGCTGAAACCCGAGGCCGCCCTGCAGAGGAAGGTGCTCAAGTCGTGGGAGCCCCCGGGCCAGGTGGAGATGGAGCACAAAAGGAGGGTCCCGGATGCCCACTACCAAGGGCTGGACCTCAGCAGCAAGGATGCGGGTGGCAAAATGCTGTGGAAGGATGGCGTCAAGCAGCTGAGAGACCAGGAGATCAGAGCCAGCTTAACAAAGCACTTTGGCTTTCTGGACAGTGCTCTTGATGACGAGGACATGGTCTTCTGCAAGACCCCCGAGTACGACACCGTCTTTGAAGACAGCTGCAGTGAAAGTGGCTCCCCCGTGGAGGAGGAGGAAGAAGAGGAGGAGGAGGAAGAGCACGGTGACACCAAGCTGTGCCTGAGGAGAAACCCCCTTTCCAGGACCGGTTTGCATTACTGTTCCCGGAGCAGGTCTAGTTCAGGGTCTTCGTGCTGCCGGTCCCGATCACCTGCAAGCAGACGCACCTTCAGGTACAGGGGGGCCATGGGGAGGGCATCTGGGACCATTCTAGCCCCCTGCATTTTTGCCCCAGTGTGTGGCAGCCCCATCTCTCTCTCTGCTCTGCTGGCTCAACCAATAACGCTAATTAATGAAAGAAAAACTATTTAAACAATCGGTATTACATCAGCAGCTGCTGCAAATATCAGCCACGGCCAGAGGAAGCAGTACTGGGCAAAGCAGCCAGGGGTTTCCATGGCTTGGGGAGTGAAGGGGTAAGGGCAGGGGCCAGAGCTGAGTGCCAGCTGGGAACCCCCTCCAACATTTATCAGAAAGGACTTCCCAGTGTCCCTTCCCGTGTTTCCAGATCCCCATCTCTCCCTGGCTCCTGGTGCTCTGGAGCACCTGCCTGCGTGTTGCTGCAGGCACTGTGTGCCTCAGCTTCTCTTTGATGTCTGAAGCTTTCCCTATCAGATTCCTCCCTCCCCTCCTCAGCTGACCTCCTCTTCCTCGCTTCCCAGGTGTGAGAACAGCGAGCAGTGTCAGGGCAGGAATGGGCACCAGGGCCAGCTGGAGAAGAAACGGGAAAAGGCCATCGTAAGTGAGCAGAGACCCCACACTGAGACAAAGCAATCCCCAGCCCTCAGTTCATCTCCCGCTCCAGAAAAGCAGCGGCAGAGCCCATTAGCCTGGGCTTCAGCATCCCTTGGTGTGAGGCCAGTGTTAAACAAGGACATGGGGGCGGAGCGGGAGAGAAAACCCAACGTGAAGTGGAAGCAACTGGCAATACACGGAGTCCTTGGCCCAGAAATGCCCAGAGCATCCTACGTTGATGTTTCAGCGCCGTTGGTGCTGGCGATTAGCAGGGTGGGCTGGGGAATCCCTGAAGCTGCTCAGCTGGTACAGGTGCGGTCCTCATGCACCAGGGACCCAGCCTGTGTCCACAGATGGGAGATGGGTGGGAGATGGGTGTGCAGGAAAATAACTTGGTCCTCTGCACTGCTGTGCGCACACACACACATGCTCACACATTCCCCTCTGGGACTTTTTTTCCTGCAATGCAATTGAATTTTGCCCCTGGCAATTCTTGTGAATATTTCCCAGCATCTTCAGCAGAAGAAGCTGAAAAAGATGCAGGATTGCAGGAGAAATTTCAAAGACAAGAAGGGGGGAGTGGCTGGTTCAGCCTGGTTATAGTTGTGCCCTGCAGCAGTGGTGTCTTGGGGGTGACACCCATAAGCTAGCTGGAGTGGAGAAGGCCAGACCCTGGAGATGTCAAGCAATGCCTATGGTGGCATTGCCCTGCTGCAGCCTGGTTCAGTGCTGCCTTGCAGGAGCACCTCAATGGCCCCACATTCCAATGCTCGTCGGCAACACAGAGGTGTGGGGACCCAGAACCTGAAACCTTTCACTTGCTTTGCCAGGGGGAAGGCCGGGTGGTGTATATCAGAAACCTCTCCAGCAGCATGAGCTCCAGTGAACTGAAGAAACGCTTTGAAGTGTTTGGTGAAATTGTGGAATGTCAGGTCGTGTCCAGGACTAACAGGTGGGTTGGGAGCAAGCTGCCGTCTGGGGCTCCAGTGGCTGGAGACAACTCCTCTCCCCAGGCAGCATCAGCACTGCCAGGTGGTTCCAGCTCACCCCTGCATCCAGCTGTGGTGTGCAAGGGATGCGGTTGTGCTGATGGGGCCCATCACATCTTGAATTCTTTCTCTGGTTGCCCAGGGGGGATAAATATGGCTTCATCACTTACCGGTATTCAGAGCACGCCGCCTTATCTCTGAAGAACGGCACCTCGCTAAGGAAGAGGAACGAGCCTTCGTTCCAGCTCAGCTCTGGTGGCCTTGGGCACTTCTTCTGGACCAGATATGCTGACTTGGGTAAGCAAACAGGAGCTGCTTTTTCAAAGCATCTTGTTTATCAGCACAGAGCTGTAATGACACATAGCACTGCTGAACCCTAGTCACGCAAGGATCCTAAACATCTTTAGATCCTGCAGGAAAATCCCACTGGCTCTACTATGGCTTACATAGCTGCTCTTAGCTCAGTCAGATGGCCTCAGAAACCGGGGAGAGAAAAGAAAAGCAACTGTAGCCAGGACCCAAAGTGTGTTGGCTGCAAAGCATAGCATCACAGCCCAGGGCTGCTGGGTCTCCGCTGACCACAACGCATCCTGTCTTCACTGCATTTCTGCACAGCACTGGATGCTTTCCAGCAGAGAAGTCCCTTCCCAGTCCTTAGAGAAAGCAGTCAGCAGCATCTCATTAGCCCAAGTGGTGATCTGGGTGGTTTGCTGCTCTGCAGGACAGATTCACCACACTGGACATGCACTTTTGAGCCAAAATGATGGCACTGAAATGTGTGGCGGTTACATTAACTCCTTCTGTGCTGCATGGGCTTCTGCAAGACTTCCTGCCTCACTTGGCAACTGTGATAGCCAGGGTCTCACTGGAGCCTGTCCCTCCATGGGTGGCAGGTCTGCAGCCTGAGCTGAGGGACAGGAGTGAAACCCTGTGCTAGTCCTGCAAGAGAAGTGGGATCTAGGCTTCACTCGGTCCTTGTTGCTGTGATCTTCAGGTGTTTCATGAACACTGCACGTTTATTTCTGTACCCTCTGCAGGGGGTGAGTGGTTCTAGTATCCAACTTCATGCATGAGAGACTGAGGCCCACAAAATAAAGCCCTCTAGATGCCCAGCCTGGTAGAAGTACTGCCTGATCTTACAGCAGTTTCTAATAATACCTCGTCTGCTCAGAGCAGCAATCCCTCTGACTTTGGCTGTGGGTGCAAATGCTTCTTGTTCAGCTAAATAAATCCCAGGCCTCACATTTTGGGCACAGAGAAGACGGGTACCAGAGAGCACCCCAGAGTGAAGGTGTCAGCATGTGGCTGTGCAGTGTTGCGGTGAGAGGGGCCAGGGCTGCCCCCTGCACAGGAGACCCCCTGTCTGTGCTCCTCACCTGCAGATTGCTGCAAGGCCAGCAGTCACCCCCTTGGCACCAGCCAGGCTCGTTCCTAAAATCCTGCTCACCCTGATACAGGATGAGATAGGGAGCCCACAGGCAGAGGTGAAATGCAGCTATGCCACTCGCAGGTCATTCAGAAACAGACACACAAAAGGGTTAAGCTGCTGTTAAATTAGGCAGCCTTATTTCTGGCATTTGCTGACTTTCCCAGGCTTTGCAGAGGCACTGTTTGTACCACATCTGATAGAGGGCTGAGGAGCACTGGAGGTGGGCACCCCCTCCCCCCACCCCACGACCTGCACAAGCCTTGGAATTCCGCTGCATCCCACAGATCTGTGCGCACCGGGTGCCTGCAATGTGTGACCCGCCGGGCTGGGCACTGCTGCAGTCCCTCTGCCCAGCCACTCCCGTTCGGTTGGGGATGGACAGCACCGTCCCCACTCCCTTTTGCCATCACTGCCTCATCTGGGCTGGCATGCCGGTAGCCGGGGAGTGGGTGGTGCCCTGCCGTGCCTCAGTTTCCCTCCCTGCTCATGCCCTGCTCCCCTGACCCAGCTACCCTGTGTCCCTGTTGTTCGCAGATTGCACTGTGGAGGAGTCCTCCCCAGCTCCAGTGAAAAGCAAGTATGAGACCATGGATTTCGACAGCTTGCTGCAGGAGGCCCAGCTAAGCCTGCATCGGTAACAGCCTTAACCTTGGAGGAATACCTCAATACCTCAGTCAAGGCACTTCCAATATGTTTACGTTTTCAAAGAAATTATTCAGTCTATGGAAAGCGAGCGAGAGCGAGAGAGCGAGAGCACACACGTGCGAGAGAGAGACTGCTGTCCCTTCCGATCGATGTTTACATTGAACAAAGCTGCTTCTGTCTGTGAGTCCCCATGGTGTTGATGTCTCACTGCCACACGTTAGTCCCCCTGCTTCTGACTGGTTGTTTTAGGGTGAGCCTAGGAGCCCCCCGGGCCCTCTCCCCTCTCCTACGCGCCCCCTCCCAGCCCCGTGCTCCCGCTGTGGAGTTGCAGCTGTGTTCACCATAACATTTTCTTGTCCGTAGTGTGTGATGATGAAATTGTTAATTGTGAATAGAATCAGGATTATAAACTAATTTTTAATAGAAGAGAAAAAAAAGTATATACTTAAAAAAAATGTATTTATGGCTCAGATGTACTGTAATTCAGATTTATTGTACCGCTTCCTTGATTTTTAACTATGCACTGTAATGAGGCACTTGCCACTAAGCAAATGGGGGGTCAGAGCAGAGTCACAGAGCCAGCACTCACCCGTTGGCCAAGGAGGCACCCGCCTCCCTGCTGGCAAACTGGGGTGCTCAGTGGTCATGTCAGGGTTGCCCACTTAGCTGTCAAAGCCATTCTTCTTGCTCGCATGGCCCCAGCCCCCCAGCCAGCTGGCTCGTGGCACCCGGATGCTGAGCTCGGTTCTGGGGCGTGATGGAGCCAGTGAGCACTGGGGCACGCCAGCCCCGTGCCATTCTCACCGTGGGGCTTTGCAGTCGTGAAGCAGAGGGGTGGTAGAAGGAACCACTATCCGGGGGTATGGGGGACTGATGTCTGCCAGACAAACAGATGAGGAGTGCAGTGGGATCCCCCTTTGCCCTTTTTTTTTTTTCCCCCCCATCCCCCCCCCCCCTTTTTTTTTTTTTTTTTTTGTCCCCCTCCTTCTTCCCCAGAGTTTTCAGGCTTT